>JAEBDU010013289.1:2220392-2300996 GCA_016802625.1 Heliconius numata | reverse complement strand
TTGCACCAGGACTCAGCACCGAGGTCGCTCGCAGTTGGGTCGAAGACAGGTAAAACGATGTCGTCATCTCTCCGTTGTAATTCTCCGTCAAATTATAAAAAAGTCAAATGTCAATTCATTGTCAAATGTAATAGTTATATGTTTATCTCTTTCTATTTAAGTCTATAAATCTATTACGCGCGTCCGCTAGTATCTTATAAAACAAAGTCGCTTTTCGTGTCTGTCTGTTGTTTCTAACTCTTCTTCTTCTAAACTACCCAACGGATTTTGATGCGGTCTTCACCATTAGGTCGAGTATTTTTCATAGAAGGTTTATATATAGTTTATTATTTGTACATTCTTATGTAAATTAACATAAATACGATAAATGTGTATAAAGTCCTACCCGTTGAGACACTTTCGCGCATGCGCTACTTTAATGGTAAGTACTACATGAAAAAAATGTACTGAAGTATTGTTCCTCTTAATGAGATCTACAAAAAAGTCCGCGATGGCATATTCGTATCTTTTAAGAATAACGCGTAGTGATCATTTTTCTGTCTAAAAATAATAATTTCAATATATTTTTTATTGTGAGTCATATTTTTCCATAATGGTATTAATCCTTATCCTTTAAAATACTTTATTAATTTTCTACGTTAAACGAAGATAATATTTGCTTTTTACACTATTTCGAAATTGCGAATAGTTTTACAGAAAAACGCATTTAATTGTTGACACATCCCGCCGTTGACAAATCAGCTGTATGTTACTCAAGTTTTACTTATCCCTTACTCTCAGCACATAAATAAGTATATTACTTACGTCGTCCATTTAATGTAGATCAAAACTGTCTTTACTGTTTTTCATTTTAATAAGTACTTTAGAAGTTGTTACAATATCAAAAAATCCTTGCTGCGAAACGGCTCGCCACTCGACATGCGTCCGCCGCGCCCTCCTGCCTTACACGCATCGGTGGTTCAGTGGTAGAAAGCTCGCCTGCCACGCGGGCGGCCCGGGTTCGATTCCCGGCCGATGCATTCTATTTAATTTTCCTCACAGGCAGCCACGTAGTGATTGCTTTTCGTCAGGGACAGAATACCCTCTTCAGCATTAACCACAAGCTCGAAAAAAAAACCCCGCCTTCCTCTATAGCAACAAAGATTTAGATGCGTTTGCACGTATTGGATAATTGGAGTTGAATGTATTATTTCAGCGCGATATATTTGGTTTCATATTTTTTGTGGTAGTTATTAGTAGGTAGGTTTTTATTTATAATTTCTTCCGTTTAAAAATAGTCATTTAACTATCTAAAAATAGTCATTTAAATATATTTTAATAAGTACTTGAAAAGATTAGTAGCACAGATTTAAAATTACGGTGCCTACTAAAAAATCCTTGCTGTGTAAAACAATTGGAAAATCCTTATTGAAACTACGAAAATGCGGGTTGCTTTAGGGTTTAATTAATTTTCACATTATCTTAAGTGCTTTACAAACATACATTATATGAATAATCCAGTAGTAAAAGCGGGCGAAGCCGCAAGAGGGTCGCTAGTTCTACTATAAGTAAAAATAAATATATATTAGTATACTATGTAGCACCCACAATGATTCCAAATACCGAAACTAGCGATCAACAACTGTCGACTAACAACTTAAACAATTAGCAACAATGCGACAGGTATGATACCGTAGACAAGTTTCAAATGCATAATTAAATTTCATATTCCAACCTCCTTTGAGACAAAGAGGTGCAGTTCGGGGATGCTGTATTCTAGAATTGTATTTAGCTTTAAAGTACTAGAGGCTAGATGCATATTTTTGTTATGTAATTTAATTCAAATGAAATTAAACATTTTGGTTATTTTTTTCAGTTTGCCGCCATTTGTCTTGACAAAGCAAAGAAATCAGATATATATTAAATATTTGACATATTAGACATATAATAAATACACAAGTAAGAAACGCAAGGACACTAGCTTGCGACCGTAAGGGTGACATTTGTGGGTTAGTTTCCCACTCGGGGGAATAAAATACTTATTATTTTCTATTCCTCGCTTTATTAACGAGGCAAAGAGCGTTAAGTTCCGCCACTCACCACACAATGCCTCAACAATACGGCGGAAAGTGGGACACGGCAGTGTCTTATGGGGAACCCAGATTCCCTCTGTATACCCTTTTATATGTGGGATACACCGTAAAGAAGAAAAAAAATAAAAGTCAAAACTTGTCTTATTCTCAATTGAACATATAACCACCAATCGCATTGACGCTTATGTTACATTCTCATAGACTAACACAGACCCACTGCGCCACTACGGCCTTACATACAATAAATAAGTTTTAAAAAAAAACAATTGTACCTACAAATAATTAATATTTCATATACACCATATTAGCACGTTAATACCGATATTATCCCGAATCACTCATCTAGAGCCGCCGACCGACGGCGCGTGAGATTTATACAAAATTCGAAATCCAATCGCAACCGCAACGCACGTGTACATCTGCCCAACAATGATTTCGGTTATTCGATATTAAATTATGCTTAATATTAATTCACAATTGTATTGACTTCTTATAATGTATGGATATTAATGAAGCTATAAATAAAAATGTATAAATATTTTTTTATTAAAAAGTTAATAGAAAAAATTAATGATGAGGTTAAACTAATTGTATGTGTGAAATAAAGACTTAGTTTGTAATCTGTTAAATGAAGTAAATTCAGTTGGCAATTCTAATTCACAAATTACCAATATAATGAAGATAATTTAATAATAATACCTACTTGAAGCCGTCGTAGCACAAACGGCGTCTGACAGTAAGTGCAACGGTTGTGGATTCGATTTCCCCCGAATAATTTATTTATATTTTGTTAACAAGACGCAAGGTCTCAAAAATTGGGCAGAAAGTGAGGAACGTAATGTCTTAATTAGTTCCCTTTATGTACCCTGGCATGTAAAGGTACAGCGTGATACTAAGTAAATATATGAAATTATATATTATTTTACTCTTGGTTTCGTTTCAAATATACATTGATTTAAATTGAACCCGCTGACTTATGCATAATAAGAGTTTTAGTTAAGCACTAACTATTTAGAGGTACTGATATAACAAAACAGCAAAAAAAAATAAAATAATTTTCACACTTTTCGTAAGTATTCAATGTTTCATGGGTCCCCGTAGACCTCACTTTCACCTATATAAATAAATCTTAAATGACTATCATATATTTTGGAATACCCAAGGAAATGTCCTTGCTCAGTGAAAAACAGCCGCGAAATGAAAAAGTATTACCTTGCGGCGACGCAGACACGCGCTATGAAGGTATATAATGAGGCCTGATCATGGGTTTGATTCTTGATTGGGGTAGTAACTACTAGGTCGTACTGCTTAGCTAGATACATCAAGTATATTTTTAATTCAAGCAAAGTATAATTTCTTATACTTTGCTTGTTATAATTTATTTATGTTATTAGTATCTCTGTAGGGAAATTTTTACAAGAGGGTTGAAATCCCGTTGTTTTTCGTTTTGATAAATTAATACTTATATCAACACAGCGTGGAGGTATCAAGCTGAAATTAATATTAAATATTCAAGTCTACGAACACTACAGACACAGAAAAATTTGGCTTCTAAGCCAACGTAATCAAAGGTAGGAGCATTTATGCTTCGTTTTTACAGCATTTTGTAGGAAATTAAATCCTATAGGAACTTTCCGAGGTTTTGATTTTTATTTTATAACAATAAAATAAAAATTAAACTCTTTACTTAAACGGTGGCCTATATATTATTCTAATATGCATATATCTATAGAACTGTAAGGTTTAAAGTAGAACAAACATCCATACTCACAAATTTTCACATTATGATTTGTCTCAAGTGTGCTCTACGCGTAAAATGTCGTGAATCGCATACAAAAATGTTACAAATTCGCGAGCACCGCGATGGATGTCGTGCGCTTGCCCGCCGGACTGCGCTATTTGTCATCACTGAATTTTTTATATGACTCGAATCTGTAAATTGCGAGGAATATTTGCGTTAGACGTTTCTTGTATACTTCTGTTATTACGTTGAGATTTATTTTCTTATTGAAGAAAAAGTTAATTCGATAGAATAATAGTTATTCGAATAGTGGAGAAACTGAGTGAGTTTTGATAAAAACTCACTCAGTTTCTCCACTTTCTGTCTATTTTTGACATTGACTGCTCGGTGATGAAAATACATGTGCCTAATTATTTATTGTTGGTTGTGGGTTCGATTTCCATTATAAATAATGAATTATTGAAATTTTTCCACACTGCTACGACAAAGCTCAATGTTGAGCGCTTTGTCGTAGCACTGCTTAACGTAGCGCTTTGTTTTGTTACCAGAGCGATGAAAAAAATACTTCCTCCCCCAATTAAGAATCAAACCCACAACTACCGTGGTTCAAGATAAGCTCTATAACAAACCATACAGTAGCGAAACTAACCTTTAGTACATACTCGTAGCAGATAAGATTAATTTGCTCAACTTCAACAGTTTTTATATTTCTCAACAACATTCAAATTATAACGCTAGTTAAATAAGTTTAACTGAGAGTTTTATAATTTTTTAATTTGCTATACTCTATACTTATTCAGCATTTAATTTTAATAATATAGACTCTACGTACTTTACTACATTTCTTTAAAAAATCTATACCAATATAAAATATCTAATAATCTTATCGTACTACAAAATCGTTCCTTTACATTGCAACCTCTACATGAATAAGAATGAAGCCGTAAATGAAGTGTTAAACGTTGTTCGCGTTAAACCTCTATTTATTGCCTCGCGATAGCGTCTAGTTAACAAGCACACGAATATTACATCTATTCTGTAATCGTCTTTGTAGGAAAATAGCTTTTTTTTGCTTCACGCTCTATCCCAAGCAGAGGACAGAGGAAATGTGTTACATTTCGTTTCCCATGAAGACACTTCAGTTACCCACTTCCCTCCGAATTCTGGAGGTTTTGCGTATAGAGCTGCGGAACTCAACGCTGCAATGGGGCTCGTGACCAGAATGAGGAAATGAAAATATTAAATATTTTATCCTATTCTAAGAAAGTTTAGTATAGTTTTTTAAGGTCCCTGCGCCACGACTGGCCTCTGCAATTATTTTTGTTGAAAAAATAAATCTTATAATATTGAGTTATTAATGCTTAAATAGGAAAACTAAAAATCTGAAAAATCGCTAAAACCAATTTAAAAATTAGAAAATATCCATTATTTTAGTAAAAAAAATTATATAACAGCATCTAACTAATGTGATTACAAATTTACACATACGTATAATATAAAACCTAAGTTTTATATTAAAATTCGTCTGTCTAAGCAATCAGTCACGGTCCAAAAGCGTATAGAATAAAATTAAAAAGCTCCCACTGCGATAGACAGACGTCATCCCGCGCGAGTGCTCCCGAACCCGTTCCGTTTTACGAGAAACCTCTATAAAGTTAATCAAACAATAAAAATTTATTTGGTTTTTATTAAATATATAAAATTTATAGTTCTTTTGTAGTGCTGAATAGATTGGAGTGTGAATTTTTTTATATCTTTATAATCTGTAGTAAAATAATATTATGCATAACTTTTTACGTGGTTTGAATTAAGTATATTGTTTTTTATCGCTATACTTATAAAATGACGAAGGTTAATTTCCTTTAAAAAAAGATGAATAAGAGAAATAAATAATTATTGTGGAAATAGTCATGGAGATTTTAGTAATTATCAGGTACTTATAATACGAGCTGAAAGTACACACAATATACTTTTGCTAGATATTTCCCCACTTCGTCTACCAACGAGATTTGAAGCCGTATTCGAATCCACAACCATCATGCTTACAAAACCATCAAACCTTGTCCCACTGGGCCACGACGACTTCAACAAATAATGTCGGTAATAATTATAATAAATTAAATTAATGATTTTTTTATAAATCTATGTAATATTTGTATATATTATATTTATAGTTTATTTTGTTATCGACCCTGCCTGTACCTACTGCAGGCAGAGGCTTTTAGCCGGCTTCCGGCGGGAGTGCATCCCGTGACATCACTTCCGGAAGCTTTCGCTCACTCCTGATAGTTTCTCATTTAGACCTTTTACTTTTATTTTTTTGGTAGTAATGGATTTTGTTTACTTATTTTAAGGATATTTAATTATAAATATTACTTCAAACATCAAAGTAATATCCATAGTAAGTATTTCGATTTCTGCATGGTAATACTTATAAGAAAATGAATCTAAAAAAACTCAAATGTACTAGAGTAGAATATAAAGGCCGTCGCTACGCTTGAACACGACAATTGTGGGTTGGATTTCCTCTCTGAAGAATTAGTTATTCACTTCATTCTGATAACAAGACAAAACGTGGCGTTCACTTACGCCACTCACCGTGCAATGCTCGAAATATGCACTCCTATAAGGAAAAAAATGTGAAACTTCCTTTTTGAAACATAATAATATCACAAGTTCATGTTAACATCTTACTAGAAAGGGTTCCTCGTTTTCTGGTCATTACAGTATTGTGTTCTCTAAGAAATATAAAACGACGGGAAAAGCTCTACTCAATCTGTAAAAGGTTTTGTACAAGATATAGAGTTACTAAATAATTTTGCGTCATTATAAGGAATTTAGTTCAAAAACATAACAAAAATCTTTTGATCATCGACTGAAATTCGAAATTGTATTTGTAAATAGATATAGACACAATGTTTTTTTTTATTTGAAAATGAACATAAATTAAAATATATTTCTTGTAATTTAAGTGTATATAATTTATTTAATTATTTTTATTTATGTCATATGATCTGAGGTAGTTGGCAGTGGACCTGGTTCGTATCTATTCTATCGTGACAAAGTGAGAAATCCTCTGTGTGTAAACATGCTTGTTGTGGATTCTTTACTTATTGGAAGTAACAATTAAATTTAAATTTTGGAATTTTTTCATCATTCAACGAGCAATGTCTCGAAAAAGGATAAAAAGTGGAAAACATTTAATTTCCAGTTTTAATAATTGGTTTTCTCTGCCTAGTCCCTGCCGTACAACTTTACAGTAAGCACTGTTACACTGACTACTTAAAAATTGTAATATTATATTTTAAAAATATATGCTGTAAATTCACAATAAAGTAATTATCTAAAATTTCCTAACAACCAATTAAAGTGCTCAACCAAATTTTCAACCACAACAACTTCAATATCAAAACAATAAACAATGTATTTACGAAGACAGCTTTATTACTAAATTACAATCCTTTACCGGTTTATAAATCCGGCTCGAAGGACCAATTAGTAACTGAGATACCGTACTCGGTTTCCATAGAACAAAAGGAGTACAAATAAACGAAAAACATCTATAAGTACGGCTTACAGTTCCGATGCTCTGTAATTGCTCAGCCTCGAGCGGTCCAGGCACAGAATAATCTTATAATTTGAGCAGATCTTGCATTGAGCGCAAGTATAGTTTTGTTATAGACTTATTTCTAATTATTCGAACTGGGCATGTTTCTCTTTTTATGTAAAATATGTAATAAAATATTTTTCATTTTCCACTATTAAAGAATGCTGTGAATGTGTGAATTCACAACATGAAAAATTGCAGATACTAAAAATTACCTTAGAAGGTTTTGAGCCAACCATCATACTAGACACCGTTCCTGTGTTTACACAGCTTAATAACTCGTTATATTTTTAAAAAACTATATTTTTGTAATTTTTTATTCATTACTTTTTTGAAAGAAACTTTCAATATTAATTATGAAAATCATATAAAATTTATAATTATACCGCATTTCTTAAAAATATATTCTTTGGTGTAAGAAAAGTCCGAAAGGCTTCACCGAAGTCGCCTTTAACAATCAATCAAAGTAAACCTCTACTCTTTCAAACTGAGAACACTATTTTAATTAATTTGAACAGTTATCATTTGTATTTTGCTAATAATAAATAGTCAGTTAAAATTTTTTGTTATAATATTTTTTTTTAAGGTTTTTTATGCACTCTTTTGTCGTCGTCCACTGGTCAACGTACGGTCTGTCATCTGTCTATATACCGTGCCGCAGAACGTCCTGCCCTATGCTTATAGTGTAAATAAAGGATAATAAGATATAATAAATTCAGACATATTTTTGCGATCTCAAAATCAAAGCATTTCTATTTCCTGTTAGTTAAAAAATATATACACTAAGCAATAATAACAAATCAAATGAATATTGAAATTTTGTAAAAATTACATAAGTGTTCAACGCTGTCATTTGTCTTACAAATAGACGGCGTTGAGCTTCGCTACCCAGTGTTCGAATTATGCGGAAACGTCGTTCGGTCTCTCCGGACGAAGTGTCGAAAAAAATTACTTTTACTAGCAATAATAAATATAAATTAACACCACGATAAAACTGTAAACTACTAAAGTTGTTCAAGTTAAATCGTTAATTTCTCGACCACTTATTTCTTATCTCGCGTGAACTCAATTGGTAACTTTTAAATGTACTGTTATTTCAGTTATAAATTTTTGAAAATTTATCGTATTATATAAATAAAACTTGTGTGTTTCTCATTCTTTGTATTATTTTATAGTTTTGCAGTTTTATTTTTATTTTTTCGTTCTAGTACCAAGGCAAAACGGGACGTTAAGTTCAGCCACTCACCACGCAATGTCTGAAAAATTCGGCGGAAAGTGGGAAATGGTAGTGTCTTAACACTAGGTTTCTAGGTTACCTAGGGTATGCAGAAGAAACCGATGCGCATTATGTTATGTTTAAAATTCTAATTAATCTACAATTACTAAGATACTAGTATTAAATATTAATATTTCCAATAAATTCTACTAATCTAACCAAATTAAAAATATATATATTAGTATGTAATATATTATACATTACGCCTTACTTCAACAATAATTATGTGAACCAACCACACGAACTACCAATTCGCCCTTTTGTTAAATCACATTTCAATATTGAACACATTTCGTACTACATATATTACATATAGCAACTTATATTATTAGCATTTAGTTTATTCGATTCGGTCGATCGTTTCTGGGTAAATAGGAGCCAGTCTATTCAAAGCGGTGCATTTGGAATAGCCAGTGCCTCTCAAACTAATCCTCTATTGAACATTGTTTAATCCTATCAATAAATACCTATATTACTGATATTATACTTGTTACTATTGTATTTGGTGGAATATTTATATATGGAAGCTTTCGTGGTGATATGACTGACAGTGATAGTTGTGGGTTCGATTCCTATTCGGTTAAATGAATTATTTTCATTTTGTCGTTTTGGTGATACTGATAAGACGAAGAGTGGTCTCGAAAATTGGGTGGAAAATGGAGAACAGTAGGTTAGTAACTGCTTATACACAGTGGCTATTAATTTAAATTTCATACGAAGAGATAATTATATTTTTTACATTGCAAACTCATCTGAATTCAATTGACGTCAAATTGCTATATGAATAAAATAACACATTTTTTTTTATACTAGATATAAGATCTCAATATTGGAGTATCTTTCTTAAGAATATAAAAAAAAAGGAAAATTAATTACTAAGTTTAAGTATAATTTCTAGCTTCACGCGAAATTCCGCATACATCAGGGTAGGCGGGGGAACTTAGTGGTAAAGCACTCTGTTACTACTTTCCGATCAAGTTTCGAAATTGCGTATTGAGTGGCGATATCCAACGCCACGCTTTAATTACCTCAAATCTTATTATCCACAAATGGGAGTCGAATCCAAAACCAAGCACTAATATTTACAATCCGCGCTATGACGACCTCTATACGGTTAGTACATACTGGTACTGGTACATAATTGTATTATTGAGTTAATATTTCATTGAGGAAAACTTGTTCCCATTTATATAAGTAATTATATTACATCTTATAATGTCTGCAATAGTTAGTCTGTCCCTGCCCTCTTAACTCCTAACTAAATGAATTAACGTTACTTCGTGTTATCTTGTCTCTAATACTGTTTATTTTTAGGACGCTCTATCAAAACATTTTGATTGTGATTTATACATAGAAAAGTAAGCAAAGTAAACGTAGTGTCAACACATTCTGTTCTCCGCTTGCTTACTTTCCGTACTTTTCACACGAATTAGAGCGGAGAAATATATGATTTTCATAATTTTTAATATAATGTCTTAGTTAAAGTAAACACAGTTCTTCTTGAATATTTTTTTAACATGATAGAATGTTTTATTGTTAAGTAACATGTACAAATGAATAAATATGAATATACTTGTGATAAATGTTTTAATAAGAACCACCTTTCTTAATTTCTAAATATTAAGCAAAAACATAAGGCTAATATTATTTTAATATTAAATTTTAATTTTTTATTTCTTGTATTTTACCACTCAACACGCAATGTCTCAAAGACACAGGGATACCTGGGAAACAGTCCTGTCTTAACACTAGGTTCCCTAACATTACGTTCCCTCTGCCTACCCTGATATACGATAATAAGCGTGAACTTAAAAGATTCCATATCAATTGCTGTACTAGAACGTCCACACCATTTATCCGAACCCTCGCCATATAGCTGAAGGAGTTAAAGTTTTATGTTGTTCTTGTCAACCGTACTGTCCATTAGACGCGTTCCGTTCGCCTCCGGCCATATTCTTGTCACTTCCAATAGCTCTCAGGCCAATGATGTTTTATGAGCTTATTTTGTTATGTCAAATATTTCTTTGTATTTTGGTATCTTATTCTTATTCAATACCTACACAATATTGGTTTTTATATAATATTCAAATTTGTACATAATCCAAATAATGTACCTTAAACTATTTACTTCTCGAAACATTAAGCAGACCAGCTCACTTCAGACCAGCGTCTTTCAAAGCTCCACATTTGTATCACCATCCACAAATCGCAACACAGACGACCATTGCCTCATATAAAAAAAAAGATCCTCTCGAAATAAAATCTATTGTATTTCACTGTATTCCGTTAAAACCAAGAACGTTTAACCCTCACCACAAATGTGTGGCGGTGACAGGAAAAACTGTACCCGACGTTATCTAGCTTTCATAAAATGCCTGTATTTTAGCGCAAATAAAATTCTATAGCATTTCATTTGCATAGCTCTATGTTGACGTAAAAATATCTCATGTTCAGTTTGCATGTAACTTGTAGGACATGTTTCTTTTACTTGCCAACAGAGTGGATTTAAATTTTAAATCTTAGGTAAGATAAGCTGGTGGTGTGCACGTTGTTTTTGAATAGTAAATATCTTGTAGTGCATTCTAATTATATTGCGTAGTTTTTTCTTAGTAACTAAGCTTATCTAAGTAGAAAATAATCAAAAATAAAAATATAAGTCTTACTTAGTTCCTGATTTTTTTTGTAAACAACTAAAATTTAACTTACGTTAATTTATTTACATAGCGACTTTTTCGACTAATGTTCATAATTATATATAATACATGCCTATAATATTACAGTAAAACCAAGAAATCCATACAACGGGCGAAGCCACTAACGAAACACTAGTTTATCAATCCCTCACATGGTGCATTAATGGTTAAATTAATTGGATACAAGGAAAGAAATTTCCAACCTATCTATCCTTGTTAGAGAGTGAAATATAACGGTGTTGGGAGAAAATTGGATCAACATTGAAAATGGCTGAGACTTGAATTAAACTCGTGATTAAACATGGTCAGTCGACTAAGACCGATGGATCTTTTTAGCCCGCTGACGTGGAAGTGGGGACTGATATGGAAGATACTACTGTTGGAATTTGAGATAGCTACCACCTCTTTGGATTTAGAATTAGATTTAAATTTTGAGATACATTATATACATTTTTTTTATTTCTTACCATATAATTTCTTCCAGCTTTTGAATTAGTGCCAAATAAGCAAATACTTTAGATTGACATATTATTTTTTTAGTTTCACGCTGTATATGCACAGCGGGGTAGGCAGAAAAATCTATATTTATAGTATATATATTTTGTATAGAACCATCTAAAGCACCGTCGTGGCCTACCTAAGCACCAACTTTAAGACGCCATATCTCTAAATATTTTTAACCAACTTCGGTAAAAGGCAGAGGTTATTAATTCGACTATATTTTAATTCAAAATATACGAGAAGTATCTAAATCAAAAGTTTATAGCCATCCACCACACTCCAACGCACTGTAGGTAGAATAGATAGGATTCATTTCCTTTTACCTCGCTACGGATATGAAATGCATGATACTACTGCATATCTGCTTAAATCGTGTAATGTACCTAAAATTCGTGCCAAAATACATTATTATTTTGTATGAAAATTATATTTTATACTGACTGTTTACGTAGATGACGTCATCGTTGCATATTTTGCCAGCAATGTTTGTAGATTCGACGCTCATGTTATAAATTGCTTATAAAATATGTCGTATAAAAATTATCTTTTATATCTATTTATTTACAAAAACATTAGTAAAGGGATATAAGTGTTTGAGGTACAGCGCGGCGTTGAGTACCGCCACTCAACACGCATGAAAGTGTCTTAATTGGAAGAGAGTGTCTTAACACTAAACTAAAAAAACTGTTTGTCTTCACGTTTTATTTCCCTCTAAGCACATGAAAGGGGGATTAACTAGTGTCACTTTGTCAATAGATGCTAGGAGGAGAACATCAAGTTTCACTGTCAATCCAATCAATATAAAATATAGAAACAGCGCAAAAAAAACACAAATTCTGTAAGTAGCAAAATTTTACCTAGCAAATCTTATTATTAAATAAATTATCCAAAAACACACGTTAGAATTAAGCTATTAAATCCTAGAACTGGTACTATAATGGAATGAACAGTCACAATGGTAGGTAACGTACCGCACTGATAGCCGATATCGTTCTAATATCCTGCTCAAAACGGATATTAGGCTGATAGTATTATGTAGGTAGCTTTAGCTGAACATCTGTATGACCTGGCCATTCGTTTTGTAGAACATTGTGGGCTCAGTGATTAAATAACTATATTTAAATTATTAATTAATAAATATATAATAAATATTTTTTTATGAAAACAAAAAAATCTGAAAATAAATCAAATCAGCTTCACGCTATTTCCCGTACATAGTAGGGTAGGCAGAGGGAACCTAGTGTTAAGACACTCTCCACGTTGAATTGTGTAATTCAACGCCGCAAATATGGCCCTTTATTTATGATCTATACACAAAATGATCGTAGTTGCAAGACCATATTATTGTATGACTTAGAAACATATTACTAAGTAAATACTAAGCAAGTAATGCGGTTGAATACGTTATAGGGTAATTTAGTTCAGACTTGTGATACATTATGCACGAGACGTCTTCTAGGGTTTAATCTAGATTTACTTGTAACATGAGATTGATCTTGGTACTCCATACTAATGCTTAAATGGAAAAATAACTTGAATTATCTTTATTTATATACCTACCTATACGAGTATATTTGTCTCTTACTTTTTAACGGTTAATCCAACAGTGTTATTTATATTTTGCCGCACTAATAGAAGTTCAGTTTCATCACTCAATACACAGTATCTAGAAAATTAAGCGTAATGCCAAATGCAATGTCTTAATTCTAAATTTCCTTGCCTGGCAAGCCAAGAAAAGCGTAAACCTTTTTTTATTTATAATTTAGAAATAACCAATCAATTGAAAATACTATTCTCACATAGACATAGTGTAAAAATATTAGCTTTTAGATATATTCCCTTTTTGACGTATTTCGCTTTTAAAGCGTTCGTAATCTACAAAGGAGTGCCAGTTTTCAATAAGGCAAATACAAACAAATCGTTATTCCGTCATGTCGATACAAAAATGCTTACTAGCCGGCCTGTTTCATTTCCGTTGCCTTATCGATAAATATTTTGCGCCACTCTATAAATAACCCATAATGGATTCCCATTCCGTCGCGGCTTATGGTGAGACACTAGAGACGTATAGGTTCTGGATGTTACTTCCTTATTTAACAGACTAATTATATATAAATAAATATAATGTTAAATAAATAATAAATATTATGTAGATTTTTAATTTTAACGATCTTTGAACATGACTGTCGACGTGACGACTTTGAGATGAATTTCATTTCTATTATTTCCTTACTCCGGCACAGTAACGCAGAATTTGTGCAATCATCACGCAGTGTCTCAAATTCGAATCAAAACCAAAGATGTATCTTGACAGGACCTTAGACCTTAGGACCTGAAGTTCTTTCTGCCTTACTTGTTATATATGGAAAAAGCAAAAAGTTTATAATTAATAATTTAAGGAAGGCAAAGGCAACTTTGATTTTTTCGTAATGAATAATAATAGTAAAAGTGAATAGTACCTATGAATTATGCCTATTTTTTTTTAATGTCGACAATTATCCCTAGAGTTTTATTTTATAAACTATAACTTTAAAAATATATAATAATTGAATATAAATAATATTTCAAAACAATTTTCCATCTCCACTGTCCGATCCAATATTTCTGTATCTGTGAATGTTCAAAATGATTCCGCCGCGCCCGCGGTCAACCATTGTTATTTAAATGTGTATTGAAAAGTTGGGAATCTTCGCTTTTGGTATATATCTGTTAGAAATACTTTTCACTTTAAAGGAATCATTTGATATTCGTTTGTTTAATGTTTAGACAGGCTAATGGAAAAAGGTTTTCTTTTTTTTAAAAGGAAAAAAAATTGAAACCGTCCTAGCGGTATGACCACTAAACCATACGTTCTCATTAAGCTACGGCAAAATTCCTATAACCTTGTTATATCCTAAAACAGAAAAAAAACAATAAAATTCCACAAGCAACGCCACAAAACACAACAAAACTCCCAAAGCAACAGAAACACTACAACTCGTTAATCAGAGAGACGCTAGCACGAATTCCTAAATCATTTATAAAGACGTCGCAGTCGGGGGGGCGGCGGGTGAATTTTTCTTGTCTTAAGTAAATAAAAATCCAATCAGTAGCAAATCCAATTTTCATTCCCGCCCGTTGGACTCGCCCGGGATTCGAGCCTCATTTTTTACCTTTTTTTTACATTTTCACACTATCGCGCCATTCATTCGTTCCTTGAGACATTTCGCTCGTTTGAAATTATGATTTTTGAAATTGTAGCGCTAGGCTTGTATTGATTGTGTAAATGAAATTTATGTGTTTTGAATCTTTACGAATAGTTCTTAAAATTATATAGTCCATAGTAGGCCATCGAGGGGAGGCAGAGCGTCCGATTGTAAACGCTACTGTTATGTGTTTGATATCCAATCGGGATAATAAACTATTTTTATTTCCCTGCTCTGGTAACAAGACCAAGGGCAGCGTTGAGTTCCGCCACTCAACGCACAATAATCAAAAAGAAAACAAATTTTTATTTTTTTCGCACATTAAATAACTTATAAATATGTATATTAATTTACAATCATGCTTAAAGAAAAAGAGGGAATGCATTAATAAGAAAATAGCTATAATTATATAAGTAAACATACTAAAATACAAAAAGAAGAGATCGGAATAGCGTGTACATATTTTTTTTTTATAAAAGTATAATAGAAACAAAAGAGCTTAGCTGAGTTTTTTCATCCAATAATAGAAAAGAAACATTTTTCCACGAACATTAATAAATATAAAATTCATTGTCATTACGAATGTTAAGGATATAAACCAATACAATTTTATCTTGTTCGAGAGGTTTTTTATCAAAGTTAATCTTATAAATCGCCCTTCAGCTTTCACAAGAGATTAAGCTCCGATAACTGTACAATATCTCTTAATATTAATTTCTATAAGTTTTTAAGATATTTGTGAAAGTTATTAAGATATACTAGCCGCGATCTATGGATTTGCGCTATTTTTTTAACGCTTATCCTGCATGTGCCAGGGTAGGCCTTAAATTCTAAATAATAATTTTCACTAACTCACAGGCACCAAATAATTAATTAACGAGACTGACAATCGATTAGCATATTAGTAATTCAGCTTTTCAATTCATCCCGCATAGCAGGATAGAAGGATTGGCAGAGAGATAGTATCAAAACATTCTGTCCTCCGCTTTCCTTTCGTTTCTTACCAGAGCGGGGAAATAAAAAAATATAAATTCCACAGTTGGGGGTCAAACCGATAACCATCACATTTACAGTCAAATCCTGTTCCATTGAGGTACAATACCCTCATTCCACCTAAGCCTAATATATTTACTAAATTACCATATTGAGATTTTATCTACTAGGATTTGAACACGCGTCTCTTGGATAACGTCCAAGTGTTCTAGCCAATTAAGCTGAACGTTCACAACCAAATTAAGTTTGCTAAATTATTTGTTACAAACTCTAATGACCTTGTTTGGTGATGAATTGTCATTATGTGTAGAGAATGACAATTTAAATGATGACCACTTGTAATGATTTTTCGTGTTGAATTTCTTAAATTCAGAGGAGCCTACGTTTAATTAAGTTATTTAATATATTTCTAACAGTGTTAAAAATATTTATTTACTTAAGCAATCACAAAAGTAAGGAACTTTATTACCGTATAGTGTTAAGGTCAAATAGTCCTGCTACAGGCTGTTCAGTTATTTAGATCAGGCATTCTGAGACCTGATGAAAATTAGCAATAATTGATTACAGTAATAGATAACAACGGCATAACGTTAATCGTCTAATGTAATCCTCGAGTTATTAAATGCTCCTGAGTTTCCAATTCATCTTCCATTTTTCCTCGGGGGCGAAGCCTTGGGTAAAGGCTACATTTGTATAATAAACTTTTGACTTTTTGTGAAAAGTAAACGAGTAGTTCAACCATATTGTTGGACACGGCAGCCCGCGGGACGCCCGCTCGAACCGGCAAATTCAATAATTCAAACATTTCTAACTTGCTCCCCACTACAGAAGTTCAGTGTACTGGGACGGCAATATGTGCACAGTGATTTGCAAGCATGTAATTATTTTAGTAAATTATGCAAGCTATTCATGTATTGAATGCCATATGAAAGATATCTATATCTATATATCTATATATATATAATAAAACTGTAACGGGGATAAAATCTGTACATTGAATATAAATTAAAAAAAACACTTCAGGGGGACTCAATACAACTAATAGAAGGTAAAAATATGATTTTTGGAATTCTTGTCTGTCTGTCTGTCTGTTGTGGCGATTTAACGCAAAAACTACTGGACGGATTTAAATGAAACTTCTTTTGTTGCATAGCTATAAGTCTTCGCCTACATATAGGCTATAATTTATTTTGATAGCCCGAATACCTGATGTGAGACCCTAGCAGCCCGCTTAATCTATAAGAGATATCAATACAACAAAACATGATGAGCATTTTCAGTTGACATAAAAAAAATTGGATCCAATGTGGAACCCCAGTCACCCAG
The DNA here is from genome assembly GCA_016802625.1 of Heliconius numata. Taxonomy (NCBI): domain Eukaryota; kingdom Metazoa; phylum Arthropoda; class Insecta; order Lepidoptera; family Nymphalidae; genus Heliconius; species Heliconius numata. Next base: position 2,283,602 of record JAEBDU010013289.1, on the reverse strand, counting down.
CTAAACTTTATAACATACAATTCGTCAGTCGTCTTAAAATAAATTACTCTACGTAATAAACATTGGTTTTGACGTTTACGTAATACCATAATTATTATTTGAAATGGTTCAACACCAAATGATATAAATTTAAGTAAATATATTAAGTAAATATATACAAATTAAATAACATTTAAAAAGAAAATCCATAAATCGGTAACATATATGTGTATCACAGAAAAAAAAGATTACATTCTTTCAAATTTTGAGGCCCGTTGTGGCGCAGTGGCACAAGCACGCGACTATAAACACGACAGGTTCTGGGTTCGATTCCTGCTCGAAGAAATGAAATATTTAATATTTTCATTATCTCACTCTGGAACGATGCAAAAGTAATTTTATAATATCAAAAAAATATACGAAATATCTTCTTTTTTATAAAAAATAATTGCTGATTGACAATTGACACTTCCAAGTGAAAGACCTGTACGCTCATGTGTAAATCTAAGAAAGCTTGAGTGCCCTATATTTAATACCTCTTTCTATGAAAAATCCTTCACAGTTCAAGCAGTGCGCTTATGGAACTCACTACCTAACTCTATACTGTCGGGCAATCCATCTCTAAATACTTTTAAAATCAAATTAAAACAACATTTTCTTAATCTCAATTAGAATCTTTAGTAGTCGCTATGTCTTTTTTTTATTAATTTTCTTTTTCTGTTTCAACTCTTTTATGTCATTGTATATATTTATGTAGTTATAGTAATATTGATTAATATTATGTATATTTGTCTGTAGGTTTATTATAATTATTAGCATTATATTAAAATACCGCACCCGAATCATTTCTTTTAACATCTTTTCAACTTTTCAAGGGTTTCTGGTAGAGATCTCTATTAGAGATAAGTTATCCATTGTACACATTTTTTCTGTTGTCATAAGTTTTCTGTACTTTCTTTCTTGTGTGGTACATAAATAAATGAAAAAAAAGAGACTTTCTACTTTAACGCAACTGGAAGTGTGCTTTAAGTTGGCACTATCTCTGAAGGTTTTTTAAGTTAGAGAGTATGCATATAGTCTTAACTACATATTAGACTATCGATCCTCAAAATTTCAGCTTTGCTAAAATGATGTAGGTCTGGGGGTCCTGGGATCTCAGTCTATTAATGTCAATATTTGTCAATATTTCTATGGTAAGATGTCACTTGAAATGTAAACGTCTCATTGTGCATCTATATTATTAAATCTAAAAGCCACAAATTTCTATAATATTAATAAAGTGTTTGTAAATCTAATCGTCTAATCGTACTCCCAGAACGTGAAGATTACAATGAACGTGAGCACGATAGTTGACTGATAATGGTGCAAATTTGAATCGAGCTGCTTTTTGTTACGATATATCAATTGATGCCAGCAGTGCCTACAGCTGTGTTGCTATTGGATCTATAAACTCAGTTTGCCAATCAATTTGGTGGCGCAATGATTTTATTATAAGGAGGAGGATTGCCAGTGGTTCCACGTTCAATGTAAGCTGATAAACTGAATTCATGTTTAAAGTCCTCGAAATTGTGGAAACATGTCAAAGTATTACATTTAAGCAAGAATATGCGTGTCATGTTGCAAAATTATCAATCTGGAGACATATTCTCTAAACAACTCATTGATATTGGTAATGGCAAACTTCCTATATATGCGCTGACTGGCTGCATCACCTTTCCTGATAGTTTTTGTTAGTTAACGTAATCAAAAGATGAACTCATTCATAAAGTGCTTCCAAATGTTGCTGAAATGTTGCTGATTATTTATTCCATAATTGGTTGAGCGAAAGAGCTTTACTGGCTGCCAAACACACTGATGTAAATGAATTAAATATAAATTTTCAAGATGGCATTCCTAGCAAAATAAGGACACATAAGTCAATTGATACGGCAACTAATGAAGATGATGTCGTGAACTATCCACCGGAATTTTTCAATTCACTTGATTTGCCAGGATTGTCGCCTCACAACCTTCAATTAAATCTTGAATGTGTAGTTATAATGTTGCGAAATATTAACCAACTGAAACTTTGTAACGGCACACGATTAGCGATAAAAAAATAATGAATAACGTAATAGAAGCAATCATATTGAAAGGAAAGTATAAAGGAGAAGACGTTTTGATACCCCGCATCCCAATGATTTCGACTGACATACCATTCGAGCTTAAAAGACTACAGTTCCAGTACGGCTTGCTTTCGCAATGACTATAAACAAATCCCAGGGGCAATTATTAAGTGTTTGTGGTATTAATATAGAAAACTCATGTTTCTCGCATGGTCTGTTGTATGTTGCCTGTTTCCGTGTTGGAAAACCATCTGCTCTGTTTGTTTACGCGCCAGATAACCAAGCAAAAAATAACGTGTACCATAAAGTACTACAATGAAAATGAAACTGAATTTAGAATAAGTAAAAATAAAATAAAATATAATAAGTAGTCATCATAATAAGATATCAGAAATTGTTATTTTTATTATCATTTTTAATTAATATTATAAGAATTAAAAATGATTTAAGTTTTTATTTTTTTTATCTTACTAGCTGACCCGGTGTCGCGAATAGCAAAATACATGTTAAAAAAAATCGACTGTTAGGCGATACGAAGTTCGCGGGTCTGCTAGTTATTTAAATAAATACAGTGACAATGAGATAAATTTTGTTATTTTTTTTTGAATCTACACATATTTTTTCTGTTATTATATAGCAAACAGATATTGTGTATATACACAATTGTAGGAAATAAAATAAATTGGGAGGGAACGAACCCAAAACCATTACTTTTACAGCAAGACTGCGGAAGTGTACAGAAAGATATACGTTCATAGAATACGACAAACTGAAACAACTTGCATTTCACTTATATTAATTTACGAATATTTTGTATTAAAAAACATAATTCTTTTGAAAGTTGTACAGACCAACAGATTAAAAGTCCCACTCTTTATATCTGACATGATGTCATATTAGCAGAATCCACGGAGCAAAGTATCAATATCAACAGATTAGCCGCGTGACCGTGTCTGCGACAAGCCGCGTCAAAAAGCCGGATAATATTGGCTTGTGGGTTAAGTAAAAAGGGAAAGAAATTATAGTTTAGTATAATATATAAAATTATTATTTATATTAGATTATGTTGTTATTTTCTCGATCTGGTAAAACAAAACGCGGCGTTAGGATCCGCTACACAACTGCGGAGGAGAAAAGAGGAGAAGGATTAACTTCTAAATATAGAAGATAAGGAGAGAAGCTACTACTTGGTATGTCCGAGTGATATGCGAAATTAAAAATTCAAATTATGTGAATATATATTTTTTGATATTTCATATATTTTACTATTTTTTTTACAAGAACAAGGAAACGAGAACAAATGGGCATATATAAAGAGATCTTTATTTTTCACGTCTGTAAAGAAATCAAACACCTCGAGGCTTTTACAGAACTTATATTTCTTCCAGGGCTAAATACCATTAGGCTTGTACAATTTATATCTCAGGACTTTTACAGAACTTCTACTTCTTCCAGGGCTAGATACCATTAGGCTTGTACAATGTATATCTTAAATTATAATACAATATTTTATTCTAGAGGACCACTTTCCTCTTCAGCTCCAAATCTAATAATGCGCATCAGAATTTTCATCACATCAAGCGTCTTTTCTAAATTGTCAACTCGCGCTAGTTCTATGTATAAATTTTCAAATATATCTTTTTATTAAACAAACAGGTTGATTTACATTTTTCTATAACAAATTATCGTGAATATAAAAACTATTTATATAAAATCATTACACGTCTAATAGCCTAGACAAAAACCAGGAAACTACATCAGGTCGTCAGGATACCTCTCCAAAGAGCCAATAAATATTAAAAAAAAACATTTTCCTCACTTGAAGACACTGCCTCGCTAGTCCCTGTAACTTAAGACCGATTATTTTTCCGGGTGAAATTGTTGAAAAATTTTCCGACGGAGTTCCGAAGTGTAACTCTATGAATACATTCAGCAAGCGTCGGCATGAATATAAAATGAATAAAAATGAATAAACCGAGGGAGCAGTTAATCATCGGCCAGAAATATATTTTGGTAGCTTTTGAGATTAAAGGCGTTTGTTTTGCAGCTCGTTACGTACTTAGCGGTATAAGTATGTGCTTATAGGGGCTTTTACGTGTCGACAAGTGAATTGAAATGATGAAATGTAATATTGTGAATAATTACTATGTTTTTTCCGCTTCACCCTGTATTCTGTGGGTACCTAGGGAACCTAGTGTTATTCATTGTCAATTTTATACCTGATATGTAAAATTAGATGGATTTTGACTTTTACCGGTGCCTGTTTGTAAATAACACTTTTAAAAAAATTACATTAAAAAATTACAGATTTAATTCATATTAAATAATAATAACCCTTGTATCGTAATGATACAGCGTCTCTCTATAAATTTAATAGTTGTGGGCACGATATAACTCAGGGGAATGATTATTTTACGAAATAGAAATCCATTAGTCAAGGCGTGGTATCTTAAATTCGGACCAAAAGATGTTAACGGAGTGTCTTGACACTAAGCTATTTCTACTATGTGGTACAAAACATGAAACCGAGAAATAAGACAATTTTTTTTATAAAAGACCGTAGAAAGCTCTAAAATAATAAAAATAAGATTTCACACCAAAATATGAATAAATCAAAGCTCGATACATCATCTTCGATCTCTCCTTATAAACATATAAAGTCGATCCATCAAGTCGGCGCCACAATACACAGTTTTCGCATTAATGCAGCAAAAATAATATTTTTGTTAGCAGGGCGCGTCCCGATAAGAATTTCATTACAGTGTCGGTATTTACAACTCATTTTATTATAATGAAGTATTTATTTAACATTTTATAATGTTTTTGTAGTAAATATCTTATTTATTTTAGTTTTTGTAGTATCTAATTCTGTTTATAAAATGTTCGTGTATAACAAAGACAGAAGAAACCTAGTGTCAAAACTTTCTGTTCCCTACTTCCCACACACCTTTTCAAATATCACGTCAGCGTAATTAATATGTTCGTATTCTTTCTCGGTAACGAGGCAAAGCGCGGAGTTAAGTTCCGTCATTCAACACACACTGTCTCTAGAATTCGGTGAGAAGTAGGCAACGGAAGTGTCTTAATGGGAAACGGAATGTCTTAATACAAAGCTCCCAGGTTCCCTCTGCCTACTCTGCTATGTGCCTGATACGTTGTGAAGTTAAATATATTTTTCTCGCTTTGTTGCTATAATGATTACTCTAATGAACATCAATTAAGAATCCCTCGAGATATGTTTACATTAAATTATTTTTTTTGCGTATGTTTGCTTTTCTTCCTTTAAGTTCAAATTATACAATAATAGCTTATTTTCGAATAATTGGAGTAATAAATAACTCAATTTGCCATTTCCTAGTAACTTTAAAGTACAAATATTCGATAATTATCAAATTTTATCTATAAGTAACGTTTCGTATAATATATTTTAAATGTTTTCAATTAGCTTTAGATCTACTTTAAACAAAGTCACAATAAATATTATTTTCTTTTATATAAACAGATTTGTCACTACATATATTATTTTCTTTTTCCATAAACTGAATTAGGATTTTAATGAATGAATGAAATTTTCATTAAAATAATAAGTAATTACTCAACATACCGTTTGCCTTAAGATAAACGAACACATCGCTTTGAGATATTTTTTACGTTTATTTTGGCTGTAGATTGCAATTTTCCGCAGGTTGGGCGCGGATATTAAAAATTAAACTTAATAAGCGCTGTTTTGTGCTCGCGAAGGAAATAATTTATTTTAAATTCAGGTTCAGGTGCTGTAAACTAGAACGATCCGAATGTGGCGAATTGTTTCTTTGGACACGTTTGTTATGATATTTAAGTACAATTTTAAATATTTAATATTTAAATATAGATTTTTTCTGATCGTTAAAGATACTATTGAAGATATCATCTAAAAAAATATTGAGGTCGTCAGTAGGCACAAGGCACGCGAGGCAAAACGCATCGCTTCAAGATATTCGACGGAAAGTGGGAAACAGAGTGTCTTAACACTAGGTTCCCTCTGCCTTCCCTGCTGTGTGCGGGATAATGCGCGAATGAATCCGACACTCCGTTCCCCACTTTCTGCCGAATTCTGGAGGCATTGCGTATTAAGTGGCAAATCTCAACGCCGCGCTTTGCCTCGACACCAGAGCGAAGAAATGGTAAACGTAAATAAATATTTCACTTCCTCGAGTGGGGATCGAACCCACAACCGTCGCGTTACAGTCACACCCTCGTGCCGCTGCGCCACGACGGCCCCGGTATTTATAAGAAAATCCTTTTAATTTTTAAGATATTGTAGTACGTAGCTAAAAATAAACACAGCGCTAAATATATTGAACTAAAATATAACTAACTTTTTAAACTTCATTTCAATTTCAGATTTCAAGTAAAAAATTCTAGTACAATAATTGAATACAGAACGATTCAGCTTGTTGAAAAAGAAAAAAAATATATATTTAACGCTGTAATTTTTCCGATTCCATTCAATTTGCTCGGTTTGAATTAATTCTTTCATACACCGCTGCATTAACCAAATGTATTCATGAGGTAGGTATGTATGAAGAATGTTGGTATAATTTCACCTTGTTTTTTCAGATCAAAATATTTTCATTCCCCCGGGGCGTTTGTTCATCTCTTACTGTGAGTTGATATTTTGGAACGTACAACATTTAAAATTATCTAATATGTAGGTAGTTATGTATTGTATATTGCACACATCCTTTGTCTTTACTTCCTTTTTTAGGTTTACGCTACATACAGAAGGTTGACTGAGAACTTAGTGTTAATTAAGACACTACGTTCCTTACTTCCTGCCGAATTCTGGAAGCATTGCGTTGTGAGTGGCAGAACTGAACAATAGAGCGACGAAATGGAAATATAAGTGTAAATAAATATTTCACTTCCCTGGGTGGGGATCGAACCCACAACCGTCGCGTTACCTCTTGGCCTCTAATGCGCTTGCTACAACTTATTACCAACATCATAAAATCAGCAACATGTATAATGTACATTTCTTTCCTAAATATGGAAAAACACTTTAAAAATATTAAAAATAACTAAAAATATAAAATTTCAAGAGCTGAAAATTAATTATTATCTTTGAAACACAAGTCGCGTCCTCCAGCTCGAGTGGCCATATATTTCCACTAGGAGAGTCGCAGCGTGCGGGTGACTGTAGTTATTGCTGGAGTGGCCGCTGTCAGGTTTATTGGCGAAAAATCCGCTTCGAGTGTGATCGTCGCAATAAAACACTTTGGAGTGGACATTAGAACTGGTGAAATACTAACTGGTTTTTTTAATATTATTGTTTTTGTGTAAAAAGTGGAAACATGAACACAAACAGAAACGTTAATAGGTAGACATGTTTACGGGAGCGCGAGTGGGCTTTTAAAAATAACTAAGAAAGTTAAATTTAAATTTATTTTAGTTAAAATAAGAACGAAGCTGTATGTTCTTATAACTAACTTAAAATTAACTTAACTAGTGAATCGACAGAGCAGAAGTGCATGCTCTAATCGACTAAAGAATAAAATATATAATGTTTAATACTAAAACATTACGTTTGTTTCCCATGGCATGAGGGGATTCGCGTTACATACTCCGAACGCTGATTAGGCGTTTACCGGTACCGTTCTCACGCCATGAGGCAACATAACTAGGTTTTAAATTTGCTTTAGCTAAGGTAGTAATTATTTCCTTAATTTACATTAAAATATATTTTTATAGCTTCCGCTGTATTCCACTCACAGCAGGGTAGGCAGAAGGAACCTGAAAACCTAGCGTTAAACTTAGTTTGCATTAAAACACTTCTCTTCCGAACATAATGCCGAATTCTTGAGGTATTGCGTATTTAGTGATCTACACAACGCCGACCAGTAACGCCATTCCTCATAATGATGTTCCACAAGTATATGAACTTACCTACCCTGATATTTGTGGGATAAAATGTGAAGCTAAAAAGATTTGAAAAGGAACTCACAACCAACACTTCCAACGTAAGGCGTTGTCCCATTGTACCACCATATCCTAAAAGTATATCTTTTTGTAAATAGTTAAATACAAACAAACAAACAAAAAGACTACATTCACAATATAATTTATACTCATCAAAACACCATTTATCACCAAACGGTTACAATTCGCTGACATTTGAAAAGGAAAGCTTTCCAGAGAAGGAAAAGTCACGGTAAAAAATGAGCCACTCTTAGATAACATAGGTTGGTCTTCCAGTAATAAGAGACGCAATAACATTAATTTTGTGATTTTACGGTACATTTCCTGTTAAATACAGTCGACTTTTTATTATTTTATTTAAAAATAATAATTTATTTATGATGTTTTTAATATTTTTAAGTGTTATTTGTATAATAATTATTGAAAATACTTATTTAGAAAATGTTTAAAGATTTGTATTTTTTTTTAATCATTGGCTTCCAAACTCTTAACACGATTCACATACTTTTAAGTATTTCGTTTTATATTCTGCCATTATTAATTCTATTCTAAAAAAATTAAATGAGATAGTAACTGATTCTCAAATAAGATGATTCTTAAATATCGGTAATTTTTGTATTCCAACATAAAATTGACTTAAACAAGTTAGCTAGTTTAACAAACAATTAAAACGTCTTAAAGCGGTGAGTTCATGGAAATTCATAAAGAAAAAAGATAAATTCCGAAAGTTTCCTTTGCTTTTCATTCTTACAGCGTAACGTGATTTGTAGATGTTTTACATAATAAATGATAGATGCTTTATCGAGACTTTTTTGACACCCAGTCACCTAGTTCGCCGAGTTGAAGTCAGTCATTCCCGGCTTGGAGTCAGACATTGAAAAACGTTGAGCAGAAATCGAACCTATAATCATCGTGTGCTTAATCTAGAACTTACCAACTGCGTCTCGATAATGTATTTTTAGATATTTTAAGAAGCTTACTTAAGGTTTCATATAATAATAAAAGAAAAAAATAGATACTTATATAGAAGAAGAGAAATAAAATAATACAAATATTTCATTAGAAGCTTATAGAGTCAGTCACTTGTTTCGCTAATTGCACCCGCTTCTCCCCTAGTGGTGACTCATGTAATAAAAAAAAGTCATCTGTGATTTTTCATCTCGTTGCGAACCGCCTCCTTTAGGTATCTGTTCGATGTACATCTGGAAATAAGTTTTGATACTTTCAATTGATTTTGTGGAGGAATAGAGGGTCACTAGGTTCCCAGGTTTCTTCTGGTATGTACGGGATATAACGTGTAGTTACAAAAAATAAAAAAGATTTTTTTAACTTTTGTATTATATATAAATTATATTACTGAGGCCAGTCGTGGCGCATTGATACAAGCATGCGATTTTAACCGACCGACGACCACGGCTGAGATTCGCTTCCCACTCAAGGAAATTAAATATTTAACATTTTCATTTTCTCGCTCTGGTAACGACGCAAAGCTTGGCCTTGAATTACGCCACTGAATACGCATTACCTCCAGAATTCAGCGGAAAGGGGGAACAGATGTCTTAATGGGAACAGAATGTCTTAACACTATGTTCACAGGTTTCCTCTGCCTATATGTGCCTATGTATGTGTATATAAAATTTATATTTATATAAACGAAGGAGAAAATGATGTATCTCTAACTTTACTAAGACAAAAATACCGTGATTATTATGCATATATGAAAAATACAATTTCATTAAGGATCAAAACTGTTCTCTCCAATATTATCGACTGGGAAGTCACTTCTCATAAATTATTTCTGCTTCTATTTTGTAAAATATGACCAAGAGTGTATGCTCGGTAAAGTGTAAATTAATGTTGGCAATATAACACAAAATATTCCAAATGCGAATATTTTCGCTATAATTAATTGAAAATATATGAATCGATTCAAGTATTTTTCATTTGGAATATAGTTTATGTATAAATTAAAATGAATGTGTAAAACTTTATATGTTTTATACTTTTATATTTAAATATATTTATTTTTAATTCGGCGATGTACACAATATTTATTATTTATTAAAAAGTAAAGAATTGTATATTGCTATATTATCTACTTACCCTAAATGCGTAATAATATGAAATTTCAAATACTTAGCATTCCATGGATTCACTATGAGGATATCAGAGTAATACTTACGACCCAATTGTAGTTTTAAATAACCCTATAAGTTTGAAAAGTTAAAATACCAATACATTTCATACAATAAAAACAATTAATTTAAAGCATTCAAAGAATCATCATCCACCCTCTACTACCATACTTCGGTATCACACAAAGCCATGAAAAATAAGTCCTTCATTTCAGTAATCATGTTGTAGACTACCGTTTATTGCCACTTTTCTTCTTGTTTATTCACTTAAAAATCCATTACACACAAAAAGAGCACTTATAAATATGAACAACGTCTTTTTAGATAAAGCCTTAAAATATTGTCTAAGTAAATTCAATTTTACGCTATATATTTTAAAGTTGAAATTTCCTTGTGGGTGACATTAAGAAATTTTAGTACATTTTAAAATGGGTGTGAACACGTCAGAATCAATTCGGGCAGCCATTTCTCAATAAAGTTGAAACACATGCAGCTTTTAAAGTTTGACGTCCGCTGGAAGACATGTTAGAGCAAGTGGAAATAAGTACAGGTTCAAGTGTGTATCGTAAATCGAAATATAAACAGCGACATAGTCTTACTGGGAACTGTTTGGTGGAATGGCTGTTAAGTTAAAGTTCTAGCGTTACTATTTCAGATATTTATAGTATTCTCGTTGATATTTGCTACTGTATGACTGATAACGTAAAAATATTTGTAAATTTTTAAGAATTTCCTCATTTCTGACAGAGAATAAATTCAGAGAAATAAATTTATACATTTTAATACTATCAATTATGAAACCTAGCTTAGTAAAACTACATGTACAGAATGGCTGGTAAAAATTTTGACTATTTTGCTGTTTAAGCAAAATTGTTTTCACATCTTCGGTCTGTTGAGATAAAACGTGGTGCGAAGTTCCACGAGCAGTCAATATTACAAAATCTTTGGACAGCATTAATTTTAAAAATACGTAAAGATAATAAACGCTGATTATTCTTATTTTTCACTACTTTTTCCACAATATGAAGAACCCCATATCTGTAAAACAAAACTCATAAACCGGTTGACCAAACTCAAAAAAAGCTCTAGGACAACATGATTACTTTTCCTCAAACCATATATCAAGCGGAGGGACAAAAGGGAAACCCTAAGATTTGTCCTGCTGAGGGCGTCACCGATCCGCCCTTCGACCGATGTGTGATTTTATAGGGACAAACTCGTTTCGTTGCTGACTCATACTGGAGTGCAATTTGCTTTTTAACACTCAAACTAAAAGAGATTGGAAACAGAATTGAATTTGAATATAGGTACTAGGTCTAGATTATTCAATTATTTACTATAGATATTAAAAATGGAAGACCAGTAGTAGCTGAGGGGTACAAGCGTGCCACGGTAAGCGCGGTAGGTTGTGGGTTCAACTCCCATTCGAGTAAATTAAATAATTAATATCTTCATTTCTTTGTTCTGGTTGGTCAAAGCGCAGTGTTGAGTTCCGTCAGTCAACACGCAATGCCTTTATAGCGAAAAGTGAGAAATGCTTAATGCCAAAGGATATCTAAGAAAGGTATTAGATGTGAGTGTGTTGTTTTACACCTTTGTACCATTCCATACATATATTTACGCTTATAGTACTTTGCCGTTTTTTATTTATTAAAAGTTAAAACTTTAAAAATTCGAGATACACAAGCATATTTGTCCCCATCTACAAAAAATCCTAATATCCAACATAGAGGAAGGTCGTTCCGCTTGCACCCTCGTAAAACGCTCCACACAATCACACATAACTCTGAATGTTCGCCAGTTTTTGGAATTGCCAGAAAATGGTCGAACCTTCGTCGACAGTTTTGACGATCATAAAAATATTCCCCATATGAGAGCGTCTTGAATGTATTTCGAGATAAGATAATGTACTCTAGTACAGCGATGACTTTAGAACGGCGCAATACTATTTTCTATATGCAACTCTGGTGTTTTACAACGTATACTGATAAGACTGATATGATGTCAATTATTTGTAAAACCTATTTTTTTAAATTTTTCGCGTTTTGGTATGGCAAAGTGCGGCGCTGAGTTCCAACACTGCATACAAAATGTCTCGAATTCGAGCAAAAAGTACAGGAGGGAATGATTTGACATTATTATGTCTAAAAAAATCTTGTCTTTTATACTTAGCGATAACTGTATGAAGTTGGACACCTTCTATAGAACAATACATTTTACTTAATTCCCAGCATGTGACATAACCTTTAAGGTGCCATAAACGACAGCCGCGTGTAAGTACCGAGTTTTACCTGCCTTTTATTTTATGGAGCCAATAAAACTGGTAACGTACTGACGCCGTTTGTCCATCGCCTTTGATGCTGTCATGTGGAAAATATAGGTGGGGATTGAGTTTTAAGGTTTTTAAAATACATTAGTAACTGAATTATGAAATGCTTATTCCTGAATAGTTTGTGGAAATCTTCGTTATTTCAATTGGAAAGAAAACCGGAACCCTTATAAGATCGCTTTATTGTCGAGACGAACATTTTATTATTTCCTATCCTTAACGTGTAAGCGCCTTATAAAATATTTAAAAACTTTAACAATTTTAGATATGAACTCTCAACCACCGATTTCAAATTGTCTTAAATGGCATTTTTATACGTATCTTATACTTATTAGTTAAATTTAATATTACTTGGGTAAGTAGGTACATAATATAATCCTAGTTCTAAATAACTATTTACGAAAATAGTGTTAAGAGAAAAATAATTATTGCTTATGGTAAATTAATAATGAATAATAATGAATATTGAAAATAAGGAAAAAAAAATAGGAATAAAATAATACATGTATTAAAAGAAGAAAATAATAAAAAGAACAATATTAAAAATGCATTAAGAAATCTAAAATCTATACAGTAGTTTAGAACAGTTCATTAATCCCGGGTGGTATCGTCGCGTCGCGTAGCTCACGCAGTTCGACACGAAATAAACTGGCAATCAGGGAGGAGTGCTGGCGGAGGAATCCTCATAAATCCGGAGTCGACTCCACTACGGCCTTATTCAATCTCCGGGGGAAAGAAACGATGACGTTTAATATCTGGATAGAACCATTTTTTAATATTTTTATTATTTTAGATATTTATAGTACAGTTTAAAGAGGCCTAGGTCCAGCTGTGATGAGTAGAACATACTGTTGATGATCATAATGATTAATAATTTTAATTTTAATTCAAAATTTATCATTCATGACAATATTGTGACAATTTGATTCTGTATTGTCTTGCTTTCGATGATTTTGTGCAAATAAAAAATAATACGAAAAAAACAATGATAAATTGTTGTTGAATTGTGTGTGAACAATGTGTACAAATAATTTTTTACCTACTCCATATACAACAATCTCTTTCTACAGCTATAATCATTGAAATTGAAACTTGTGCAAATAAAAATGATTAAACCGCTAGAAACTTAATTCTTAATTGACTGCAGCTCTTGGATAGAATAAAAGAGACACGTATTGAAATAGTAAGACTCCAATTATTGCTTTTTATACTTTAGTATTGATGAGATTTGTAGCTGATCATATTCTATCGAACATAGCACCTCTCTAGTGTCTAGTCACTCTCCTGCTTCATTTATAATTTATATACATTATGTTTTGAATGTGGAAACCGCTATGAAACGAATCAAACTGAAAAAACAAAATTATAATACTAAATAGGAATCGAACTGCTAAATACTGGTATAGACTACACTAGCTTCTAAATATATTTGAGGCACATCCAGTCTCAATTCAGATCTTCGTTTATATACTTTACCCGGAGAGGTCGTGTTTCGCGGGGTCCGATATAAAAGTCCACTTTATAAAGGCTGACCGCAGACGCCTTTGTGGGCTTTCAACGAATACGTATGTTTATACACTTATTTTGAGCTTTGCAAAGCTCATGATGACATTTTTAAGCATATATTCTGTGTAGATGTAGAATTAGTGCACTTGTCTTTACTCATACTTATTTATATGTGAATATACTTTTTTAGAATATTTAGCAACAAAATGAATATGAACTAGCGACCTATATGTGACCGCTTGTACTTATAGTCAAATTATGTAAAATCTCTATATAAATTGTAACATGTGTGTTATTATGGTCTATCCATACCTATATTATAAATTCGAAAGTAACTCTGTCTGTCTGTATGTCTGTCTTTTACGCAATCAGGGCCAAACCGCTAACTTAATTGTGATAAAATACAGAGAAACTTGAGGGTCTCGGGATGAACATAGGATACTTTTTTTTCTCATATTTGTAATATTTTCGATATAGGTATACCAATATATTAAAATACTTATTAATTTGACATGCAATTTATTCCGCCATGTTAATAACAACTGTCATTGCTAAGCAACGATTTGCAAAGTTTGTTGTTAGAAAACGTCACCCAAAATGAGCTTGCTTAACGCATCTCTCTATTGAAAACTGAAAATAATTTGATAAATATATTTAATAAATATTCGTATAGTTCAAGCGGGCGTAGCCGCGTACGGGTCCACTAGTAGGCTATATAATTGTAAAGTTTTATCGAGTCAATTTCAAGATTTTTGCGTGAAAGTGGAATACATACACCCATCCTCTTAATCTATATATATAAAATCGAAAGGTCACTCACTCATCACGAAATCTCAGAAACTACAAGTGCTAGGAATCTCAAATTTTGTATGGGAGTTACTTATAGGACGTAGGTGCTCGCTAAGACGGGAATTTGCAATATTCGATTTCTAAGGGGTTGTTTTTGGGGTCGAAAGTTTGTATGAAACTTCGTTACTACAAAAGCTAGGAGTCTCAAATTTGGCATAGACGTCACTAGGACGTAGTCATGGAGACAGAAATTAATAATAACATAGCTCACGCGGGTGTAACCGCGAGCGGGCCGCTAGTCTTTCATATTTATAATATTACGAGTAATAAGAAAAAGTATAAGTATGAGTTTTCATCCCCCAAAATTTAAATATTAAATGTTTCATTTCCTCGAATGGGAATCGAACTCACAACCTGTAGCTTGTGCCCCTGCGACAGGACTGGCCTCACCAAAAATTTCTCATTTTTGTCTTATTTACCACAAACTATCTTACTATAGGAGAGAAGCAATCTAGCGAAGAACTTTTATAGGTACTAGACCAAAAGTTACGATTGTGACAAACAACTGGACCGTTTAAATTTTATTTTCTCAGATTTAGTTCCTATAAATTCTGTTTGAAAGTCGTCTTGTTCATTATTTCGAACTTATCAATTCAGACAATGATATTGTAGGACAAAATCTAGATTATATTTTTAGTAGCTTTGTGATATTTTCTAGATATTGGGTATGGAGTGGTGTATGAGTACATTCACGCCACGCTCTGTCACCAGAGCTGGAAATTGAAAAGAAGTAAAATATAATAGTTCTCTTGAATGGGGATCAAATCCAGAATTGTCTCGTTTACAATCAGGTGAATTCTCTCTCTCTCTCCCATTGAGAACTGAGAACAGTTTTTTCGATCAATATAGCAAGCGCGACGAACACGGAGAAAAGAGAGCTTTTCTCCATTGGGGAGCCATAAGAAATATAAATATAAATAAAAAAAAAAATACATAAATATATAAAATATACATAAAAAAATATCTTTCGATAAAAATATCAATTTATATCTTCCATACATACGACCTTAGTTCACACACGCACGTCAATAAAACCACTATAAAATGAGATATTAGCCAGTCGTAAAGAAGGCGCGTCCAGTATCAAACGACGCTTATAACGTGCCATATAAAACTGGACTCCAATATAATTGCTTTATATTTTATTATCTACTGACTTTTACCTGCAGTGCCAATATACCATGGATAGAAGGAGACTGGGGATACGAATCAAAGACAGAAATAAGATTTAAGAACATAGACAGAAGAACAAGGTCACGTAAGAACATGAGGATCCGCCGGACGGCTTGTATGAAGAGGTTGATGACAGTGGACAGTAGACACTTGAGTAATTAACTTGAATTCTTGAATAATGGCGTGTTGAGTGGCAGAATTCAACGCCGTGCTTTTGCCTTTTTACCAGAACGTAGAAATGAAAACATAAAATATTTCATTTATCCATACCTATATTATAAATTCGAAAGTAACTCTGTCTGTCTGTCTGTCTGTCTGTCTGTCTTTTACGCAATCAGGGCCAAACTAATTCTATTGTGATAAAATACTCATATAGAGATACTTGAGGGTCTCGGCATGAACATAGGATACTTTTTTTCTCATATTTGTAATATTTTCGATATATACCAATATATTAAAAGACTTATTAATTTGACACGCAATTTATTCCGCCATGTTTATAACAACCGCCGTTGCTAAGCAACGATTTGCAAAGTTTGTTGTTAGAAAACGTCACCCAAAATCTCTCTCTCTCTCTCTATCTCTCTCTCTATTGAAAACTGAAAATAATTTCATAAATATATTTAATAAATATTCGTATAGTTCAAGCGTGCGTAGCCGCGTTCGGGTCCACTACTTTTAATATAATATTTCTTTTTTACAAGTTACATTAGCCATAAATAACAAGAGAACACCAGATTATAACTAGACATCGCACAAACTGACTTCCCAAAGAGAAGAAGAGAAAGTCTTTAAAACTATTTTTCGTTATTCATAAGATTAATAGAAAAAATATATAAGTAGCTGTAAAACACTGGTTACACACATACTTACATACATAATATCTAATCCCCTCCACTATTAGATTCACGATAGATAGAACACTAAAAGTGCAACTTGTCAACTGTTTGAACAGAACTTCAAGGTAGCTCCCAATCTTTTATACAGGGAAGAAAAGAGCAATCTGTCAATATTGACCGCTTTCTAGACGGCTTACAGTAAGTACGGCACGTGTATGCTGAATGGATAGACATTTTAAATCCACTTAAAATGTAAAAGGAATAGATGTAATAGGTTATAGTTGTAAATTTAATTTTTTTTAGCATTTTCTTTTCATTTTCTCTTTTTTCCGCACAGTAACGTAGACAGAGGGTCCCTAATACACTCTGTTCCTTACTTGCCATGCAACTTTCAAGTACATATATTTGAGTGGCGGAACTCAACAAAAAAAAATAATTGAAAATAAATATATACTTCCCCAAATAACTATAACCATCCCATTAAGAACTTTTATAAATTTAATTCGTAGTTAAGGTAATTTAAATTTTAAGTTAGTTAACTTTTAATTTGAATATTGTCTATAATGCCTTTTTATAATTTCATTAAATATATTCATATAATTTTTATTAACATATAGATTTAGAACAAACTAGAAAAAATGTTTTTAGATGGTATAAACAATTATAGAAACATTATCATTTATTTGACGACCACTGGTCATATTTCGTTACCATAAAATACGTCATATATTTTTCATAAGACGTTCACGATGTTCCAGCAATATGACTCTCTCTATATCTATACGCTTATAAAACCAATAGATCTCCGCTCGAGGCGAGGATCGAGTTACCCTTCGAATGTTAATATCAGCGTCTTTTATTACGGTATTCAGTATTTCGGAAATTTCGTACCATGTATACATGGCCTTAGAGGTATATGATCGCCATAAGAATTTATTATATAAACTGTAATAATAGCTTTTGTGTACGATAAATTGTCATATTACATAGTATGTAGGTCGGATACGTGGGGAACACACGTGTTAACACTAGGTTCCCTCCGCCTACCCTGCTGTGTGCGGGATACAGCGTGAAGCTGATTTGATTTTGAATATGTGTTTTTAACTTTTCGAAATTACAAAAGATTCATTGAAAATTTTTTGTTGTTTTATTTATTTTACGTGTTTTTAAAAAAAATGCAATTACATCATCGTTCCACCAATTGAGAGATAAATGCTGTTATAAAGTTAAAACATAATTTCGATCAACTTGAATTTGAAATTTTATTGGAACGAAGTTCCTTACGGCAGGCTTGGAAGGGATAGGGATTTCGCTGCGTGACCGAACTGAAAAAAATATGATAGTAAAACCGTAAGAAAAATGCGTGGAATAAAACCGTTAAATAAGACGTGCGCAGGCGCGACAGTCGCATTACACAGACGAGTAGTGTATAATAAATTTCTCTTTCTCCCTCTTTCTTTTCGTTCTCTCATTTTGCAATTTGTGTCGATTCTACATTAGCCGAAGGAACTTCGTTCCTACCTGGTGTTCCACGACACCATTACATTTTTTTAATTAATAAAAACATATTTTATCATACGTTTTCTAACTTTGAGTACTTTCTCCAAATACCTACATCCGAATCCAGAAAACTTACACAAATAATTACCTTTACGCATTCCCATATTTATTCGCATTTCCTAATTTACTACCCCCACATCCTGAGTCCGGCATCGTGTATGGATTTATTTATGAAGTGCCCCAGGCTCATAAATAACCAATCTGAAAATGGCACCCAACGATAGTAAAACTATAGAGCTCCTAACCTTACTCGTACGTCGTCTTTATATTGCCTGTAAAAGGATTAGTCGTTTTTTTTTTTCATCTACAGCTTTACCGCGTAACAAACTACATGTATACTGGATTATTGGTTTAGGCTATAAACCTTGTAGTGTACAGTTAATATTATACAATTAAAACAATCATGGTTCATTAGATACAGCCTGGACCTGAACGGAACCTGGACGGACAGGTCTTAATATCCCGTTCATAGTATCCCGTCTTAAATTTGTATTTCCATTTCTTGGCTTTGGTGTCAAGTCAAAAAGTCACAAATTACTATAGACGTATAAATATTAAAAAAGCTCTCTGTCGTTGAAAAGTTGATAAGTTAGATAATCACTAAAAACCGGGACGAAAGTAAAGTTAAAAAGTCTGGAGACGTGTCGTGCCTCGCAAACACGGAACTATCTCTTTCAACGAGACTCGGGACTCACCTTCCACAAATAAAGTAGCTAAGTTAAGACTGCGTACATTGGTGTGGTGTACTTGGATGTGGTATATATTAAATTAATAATAATGCGACTTATATTTAGCTATTCGGTCCGTTGAAGTACAGAACAAATGCGAGCAGCAGAATTTCGCCGCATAATCAAAACCTACAGGTGTACTTCCCGTATACAGTTAGGAAATTCGATACAAAGTTAGACCCCTGAAATTAGTATGGAAACTTCGAAGGACGATTCCGGCTCACACTTAACCGATTATTTCTCAAATATAAATGTAAATATATGGTAAATATTGACATTTACCACGTATATGCCGTATCCATTCACCTCATTTCTCATAGCACTTTTCCCTACATTTGTATGTACGGCGGCACCTCCAAATGCCGGACCGACTTGCAATACTTATAGCAGTTTAGCGTTAGTCCAGTATATTGTACTGGGTATTATATGAGAGGATCGCATTTGACCCGACAGCCCCTATTTTCTATTCATTTCTATTTCTTTAATGTTGAATTAGATTGATGTTTTAAAAGACGTTAAATATTGAGAAATAAATACCTGATTTTTTTTCTGATTCACAATTCTTCTCTATTAATCGCTTGAATTCAGTTTCCTTGAGTGCAGATCGAACTTACATAGTTCCACCCCACCATGAGTGCCTGCACTTAAATTTCAAAAAAATATAAATGAACATTTTTTAACCTTTATGCTGTATATGCGGGACATAGAAGGGTAGGCAGAGGGCCCCTGAGAACCTAGTGTTAAGATACACCGTTCCCATTAATACACTTCCGTAACCCCATTGTTTGCCGAATTTAGAGGCGTACCGTGATGATTGGCGAAACTCTTTCGCTTTGCCTCGTTACCAAAGAGAAAAAATTAAAATATTTCATATTTAATTGCCTTAAGTGGACATGGAAACCACCATGTGTCGTATTTGCAGTTACGCCTGTGCCCTTGCACCACTATTGTATAAAGAATTTATATTACCTACAAACACAAATAAACCAACTAACTCTTCCTTCACAAAATAACAAAATTAAAAGCTCCATAACAAAATAACACATTATTAGATGAAAAATAAAAGGCGAAGCTATTAGCTAATATAATTTAGCGGGTTCACATGCGACCGCGGGGTTAATCAAATATTTGCCCGCCCCCGCCCCCGCCCCCGGCGGTTACACATTCCTCCGCCGACTACTCGAGTCAACATACGCAGCTAACATATTTTGTAGGAATTACGCTTATTAAATATATTGGTATATCTTATTATGTTATTAAGTTATTTTGTATTAGATAGATTAAATAAAAGCTCTAAGGTCTGGCTGTGAGCGCGTTGGTTGTGGGTTCGAATCGCATTTGGGGGAATGGGTCATGAATCAAATAGAAATGGATTATATTATGAATTCGTTCGTTCATAAGTAAGGAACAGTTTCCATTGTCTATTCTGCTATTTGCGGAATTACAGTATGGAGCAAAAAAAAAGAAAAAACGTTACTGATTTAGATCATTTTTAATATATAAAATACACATCCTAAGACATTTCTTGCCGGCAAAAGTTAAAACATTTTGGTAATGGTAGATAACTGAAAACTACAAAAGTAGGAGCCCTTACAAAAATATATTTTCCAACTTCTAAAATTGCAATATTTTGGTGAAATTCTTCGCATTTAAGTGTTTGAAATATGATATCGTCTCAGCGCTTTACGATATTGCTTTGGATTATTTTCAACGTGAGTAGTACATAAGATTTTGTGAAGTGTACTTTTCACAAACTAAAGTTTTAAAAAATGTAAAGAATATGATAGAGACCCGTGGAACAGCACGTCTGACTGTGAACACTACGTTAGTAGGTTTGAATACCACTTAACACTAGGGAATTAATTATGTTCTGATAACAGGACAAAGCGTGACATTCAACCAATTAACACGCATTATTAAATTGAAGCCAGGCACTAGCGTCTAACAGTAAACACGACAGATTTTAAGTTCGATTCCCACTCGAGGAAATGAAATATTTAAAAACTACTCTAGTAACGAAGCAAAGCCCAGCGTGTAGTTCCGCCACTCAACACGCAATGCCTACAAATTCGGCACAAAGTAAGAAACGGAGGTGCACTAGATTCCCAGGTTCCCTTTGCCCACCCTGCTATACAGAATACAGAATGAAGCCCAAAAGTTAAATACCCCACTGAACACTAATCTCCAATTGAGTATTACCCAACTTTGATAACGTTCAAAGCCAGACCAGACCAGACGTGTGAACTTCCTAACAATACATTAACCCCCCCCCCCCCATCCTATATGGGATGTTAAATGGAGTCAGCCGAGGCGTGCTTTTTATCAGCGCTGCTTGTAACGCAGGAAATGAGATTTTTGCCTACACGACGCTAAATGAAGCCATTTAGAAAGTATTGTAGACATTTGATTTCGTTAGAGTAAATTGTCTGGTTATAATTTTTTTTTTATGTTTTTTTATTAGCTTCGCTTGTATGTATGTTTGTATTTATCAAAATTTCCATTAGAATTGGAAAGTAACAGTAAAACAAACTAAAAAACACGCATTTGTAAAAATATTAATTAAAAAGCAAAAAATATTTTTTTAACTTAAAAAGCACAAGGGAGTGCTGGGGGAGTTATTTTACATTATTCTTAATTGAAATTGTAAAAAACAGTGTTTTTGTATTTTTTTACGTTAATTATTTATCTTTGAATCCTAAAGTTCTATCAGAATGTCTACATACAGCAAGGTACCCTGAGAGAACCTAGTGTTAAGACTCCGTTCCTCATTTTTCGCTCAATTCTGGAGGCATTGTGTGTAAAATTATAACTTTTTTATAATTAAAAAAGAACAGTTATTTCTATTTACCTTTAAAGTGAACTTCCACTAACAAAACACCGATTACGTCGCTTTTGAAGGGAGCAGGGTATCCCTTCTGTCACAATGGGCCAGTAGATTAGGTTAGCGTGACGTGTTTACCGCCCATTTAGGATCAGGTCACGTGTCCGAAGGTATCGGAGTTCTTTTCTTGTCGATACTTTTCTTATTTTCAATATATGGTAACTGAATATTGAAAAATACAGAAGAAGGGTGTGTGAGAAATAAAATTTGTGAAACATGTACGTGACTGAGTTTATTCGTATTGAAAGTTTTTAGATGTAAAAATGTTTGTATAAATAAAGAAGGACTAACATATGTAAAAATAGGTAAATGTATTTTAATTATTTTTAAACTTCATATATTTTTAGTTTTTTAGTATTTTTTTTTGTTTTTATAACATTCTGTTTTCCACCTTTGCCTATTTTTAGTGCAAGTACCATAGTGTCTTTTTCTAGTTAACACTTTTTCTCACTTATAATAGAATACATTGACAGAATCCGTTCTACATATTAACAGAGCGGATAAATGAAAATAACATTAATTTTAAACCTTATCATTCCCCAAACGGATATAGAATTGCCAGTCCCAAACCCACTGAGCAACAAGAGTCTATATCAATAATAACAAATACACGAAAAGAGTTGTAGAAAAGGGCCAGCTCCAATCCACGTTTCAGGGTCGTTTCCGATCTCACGTAATTGTATATCAGTTCAGTGGTGCAGTTCCAGTTCGTTTGCTAAACAAACAGGGAGACGCGTGTTGGAACAATCAAGGAACCAATTGATGTTTATATCTCTTATGTTGTATATTTTATTTATATTATTCATTTGTTATTTTGTTTTTCCTTATGTACATAGTGAAATGAAATAATTATTCAGGGATATACTAATTTATAAAACTAAAGATTTTGGTTGTTTGTTTGAACGCGTTAAACTCTAAAACTTTATTTTTGTTTCATACTCTCTCTCTCTCCAATACTTCTATTTCTGGAGTATCAGTCACACAAAACCAGCAGGGTAGGTAGTGGGATCTTAGTGTTGAGATACTTTGATCTTCTTGACGCTATAATTTTCGAGGCATTACATGCTGAGTGGAGAAACTCAAAGGTAGGCTTTTGCATTGGTGCCAGAGCGAAGAAATGAAAATATCAATAAATAATAATGAAATGTGTCAAGTGACGAATTGGGGATCGAACCCACAACCGTCACACTCTTGTCAAGATGGTTATATAATATAAAAAGAAAATTAAAGCAAAATATTTTGACAGACAAGCACTTACTTCCAAGTTCCAAGACTAGGGAGATAAAAGACAATAGTCGCGGCTGCCCATACAGTTTTATTACGGTCCACGATATTTGCGATAGGGTCCACCCTATAATACTTATCGAGTGAGATGTGTTCGAGTAATAAAATACCACACGACGGTAATACTTAAGGAATCTATTGATTTTTTTGGGTTTTTGTCCGTCTGTCACATTTTTAAATGTAAGCAAAAGGAAGATTGATGATTATTCTACCATGCTGTTTTTTGTTTTTTTTTTGAAGCCGACGAAGACACTCCTTTCCCATTAAGACACTTCCTTCCCCTCTTTCCATTTTCCGATTTAATATAAAATATAAGTAAGTCAACAGAAAATTAAATAAAAAGCAATAACAACCTGAAAGGTTTTAAACAACCATAAAAAAGTGATTAAAAATGTTATAATATTAAATTTTATCGTTTCACAATAGTTCATTAATTTCATGCCAATATTTTCATTACTTACTTGCTAGTAAAATACAATATTTCATACTTTTTAATTTTATTATTTTATTTATTGATTTAAATGGCATAACCAACAAATGTATGGTAAATGCTCTAAAACTGTATTTGTACCCACAACTGTAATATATTCAGCCAGACTAGTGTACCATGACGATGTTCTTTATATATACATATTTTCCCCATAATATATTTGGATTTCTTAGTTTAACTTTTTTTCCATTTCCCGTATCCCCCGAGTGGGGATCAAACCTACATCCATTGTTTAAATTCAGACGCTGTCCCAATGCGTCACAATTATTTAATTCTTAATAATTAATTCTTATATTAGTATGAATGAATATTAGTATCAATGAATGAAATAGTACCTTTACTAAATAAAACAAAAAAAACGTACTACCTTGCTATTAACAAGTCCATACGATAAAAGTTCGAATTTATATTAAAAAAAAACACTAGCATTCAATCAGTCCTTTAACCAGAAACGGCACAAAATAAACAAGAGAGTCACCCAGCATTTGTTCGATGAGATGGCTTGGTTTTCACTCTGTTGGTATATAGGGGTAAGAGTATACGATATCGTGATAAATGTGAAATTCGAATTCTATCGGAATCGTATACACGTTTTGTTTAACTTTGTAAACCCTTTTGTGCCCAAGTTAAAGTTTTAGACTTAAAACTTAGTATTATTTTATTAAGGTGATGCCTTTTGTGAAGTTAGCAAAGTCTAACTATTTGTTCTCATCGATGTACATTTTGATTCCTTTAACGACGCAACAGATATTAGTAATAAAGTGATTAGGAACGAATAAAACATTTTTATAATATGTGTAATATATACAATTTTTACAAGAATATAAAAGATATAAACAGGAAATAATGATATAGCCATATTCTTATATCCCATACAATGTGGAAGTTTAGTACACGTAAAAAAAATGAATAATTTAGAATTCATTAAACATTAAAACAGTAATTTCTACAAAACAAATATCACTTTTGAATTAACTTATTTTCTTGCTAAAAAGTAATTCTAACAATTACTTAAAGAAATAGAGTATCTAATAAACGCAATACAACAAGTAAAAAAACTTAATACAACTCAAAAATGATATTTTTAGATGTAGATACATTTTTTATTCGCATCGCCTTGGTGATTGCGACCGTTC
Source organism: Heliconius numata (assembly GCA_016802625.1). Lineage (NCBI taxonomy): Eukaryota > Metazoa > Arthropoda > Insecta > Lepidoptera > Nymphalidae > Heliconius > Heliconius numata. The sequence goes on along the minus strand of JAEBDU010013289.1, from coordinate 2,258,650 downwards.
CGCAGCTTTTACTGCAGAAGGCTCAGCAATTTCCAGATTGAATTTTTACGATACAAGAATAAAGTTATAAACAAATGAATAAACAGAGACCCGACACTGATATTGCTGCAAATGAAAGTGAATGCCGCTATGAATGTTAAATTTTCATAGAAGTTCAAATGGCCTTGCTCTTGTAATATTAGGTGTAAGTGCTGTGGTTTCTGCGTTTTATTTAATTTAAATTGAATTATATTGTGTAACGAATGGATAAAAGTTGAAATATGAGAAATTAAGTATTTATTTTGACGGATAGAGTTCCCTCGTTTATTTTTTTTTCAGCTTCAAGCTTCTAGAAGGGTAGGCAGAGGGTTAAGACACTTCGCTTCCTACTTTCCCACCGAATTCTGGAGGCATCGCGTGTTGAGTGGAGAAACTCAACTCATAAATAAAATAATTAATTCCCCGAATGGAGTTCAACCCCACAACTATCGAGCTTACAGTCAGACTCTGTCTTACTGCGCTACTATGACCTAATAATTATTATATAACAAACCTTAATAAAAATAAAATGTTGTAAAATTCAAAAGAGCGTAATACCGCTATATTTTTCCCTACATTTTGAATAGAGTTGAAAATGTCTGCACGTTGGCGTTGCCGATTTAATAATGCTCCTCATATAGGCCGTTTACTCGGAACATTCGCTAATAACATCAAAATGACGCAAAAATTGAGATTTCACTCATACAATTTGCAAAGTAATCTTATTTTACTGTGCCTAATAAAATTTAAAATGCTTCATATTAGATACCTTTATATAACAGTTAGGTAGAAGAATATTTGTATAGAATAATATAGATACTATAAAAAACTAATTTTGCATTAATTAAGAATATGAAGATTTCTATACACATTTATTTTTGTAATTGGACTAGCTTGACAACACATCCCATAACAATTTCAAGATACTCCAGAATATATTTAAGGTTACTTTAGAATTTTAAAATATACAATAACTTTTTCATTTAAATTATTTCGCTTGCAAGATTCTGTATTTTAGATATAATATCACATGACTTGTTTCATTTTATATTTTAGTTAAAGTTTATATTATATAATACATTTTCCTTAAAATTAAGCCATCTTGGGAATGTATCTGATTGCACTGGTTCGGGCTGCTAATTTATTTCTAAACACATTAAACTAATCACTAATATTTCGGAAATTGGACAGAAAGTCGAGCAATCGGGGTGCCTTAGCCCTCTGCTTAACCCTACTACTCGTGAGAAATACGTGAAGCTGTCGTACCACACGCAATTTTCAACAATCTTAATATTATACACTTTCATACATGCTCATACATGCAGCTAAATGGTTGACAAACGGTAAATACATATTTGATCCTTAAAATTAAAAAAAGCTATATACTTATACACAAAAATATTAAATAACATTTAATAAATATGACATTTCATATTAAATACCTCGACGCATGCAGAAATTGCAACTTCTGCATAAAATTTTTAGAAATATTTTCCGCTACACGAACTGCCTTCCCTAATTTCCCCCGAGTACAGGTGGACTCGTAAGTTGTAATTGTTTTTTCATCTGCATAATTGAAATGCTATTCTTAAAATGTAGTTTAGTTTGAAACTTAATGTTATTAATATTTAAAGGAGACTCGGTTCGTATGTGATAAAAAATATTGTAGCATTGGTAGTCGAGACTCGAGTCACAGCTAAAGTATAATAAAAATCAAATTTACTAATAACCACCGCGGCGAAGCAGCAAAGGGTCTGACTATAAATTTTGGGGCGAAAAGTGGAGAACGGAGTATCTTAACACTAGGTTCCCTTTTTCCCTTGTTCCCATTAAGTTATGAATTTTTATTTTTTTTTACGAAAACTATCAAGAAAACCTACAAAAAATATATTAACACATAATCTTTTACCCAATATTATTCACCTCTAAAATCCACGTACAAAATTTTCACACGAGCAAAGATATCTGAACCGCAGATGCAACGAGACCGGATGTTAAATATACTCTGCGCTTAGATGATGTCGCCGCCGCAGATTAAACAAATATTACCCAGTGATCATGTTGACTTATGAATTGTATAGACCTGGCTTAAGCTAAATTTTAAAATTATTTAAAAACAAACAGAAAGAGGAAAATTGAATCTAATTGCGAAGTTTTTTGAGGGTAAATAGTAAATATTTGTAAATAAAAAAAAAACAATTCGTACGAAACTCATTAGAGGTATGATTTTAAATTGAGGTCGTAGAATCATCTGACTGTAAACACGATGATTGTGGCTTGGAGTCCCACCCGGAGGATTTGATTATGTTCATATCCTCACTCTTGTAACAAGGCAAAACGCGGTGTTTACTTCCACCACTCTATATTCAATGTTTCGAATATTGAAGATTGTGGGGAACGGAGTGTCTCAACACTAGGCTCCTTCTACCTATCCTACTGTATAAAAAATGTGAATTAAAATCAATCTAAATACTATTTAAGTACAAATAAAGTAAAATTAATTAGTATATTATTTACATATACCTAATCGTAGTGGTGTATATGACATTATAAATTATTTTTTTACATCATTATTACTATTTATTTTATTTTTGTATTGCGTAGTCTTGTACAATCCGATATATAATATTCCTTGAAAACACACACATATCTTCACGTTTCCAAAAAAATACTTTAATGATAGAATTCAATATCATTATTACCCTCATCATCAATCATAGAATCATTTACATAACACAGGAACTAGAGGTCTTATCTAAACATTTGTAGGTCTATCCATCGCCAGCAGCTTTTGGCGTAATATCCAACAATATCAATACGAGGGAACTGAGAAATGAGCGCCTTCCAATATTATTGTATCTAAGTATCTATCAGATAGATTTTGCTCTTTGGTGCCGTTTCAATTTGTTCAACGGATTTAATAAAACTTTGTGGTTTAGCTACGAGGTCTCATTTGACACTAGGATTAAATGGAAAAAAATATTTATTTATACATTTTCTATGAATTTTATACATTTTTTTTATTTTTAGTAGTTCTATTTCTGATTTAAATTGATATATTCATGGAGGTTATTAAGATAGGTTATAAGGGTATGGATATAAAGTGTGTGTAATATTCCCATGTTTCATTTAAATAATGTATATTAAGTCTGTTCCGCAATATGTACCTCCAATAAGTCTGTGTCTGCACCTATATAGGTATATTTAAAAATGATTCGTAGATTACCATTCGTTAAGTACCTACCTATATTCGTTTACCATCAGTATACGCAAACGTCTAATTTCCTGTGTTCCAAGCAACGCTGATAAAAAGCACGCCTCGCCTGACTCCATTAAACATGCCATATCCCTATACTTTATACTCGCAGCTTTTCTGTTGGTAACTTTTACATAACCTGTATTTTACTACAATGTAGCGGAGGATGTGCGCGACAGTTGAGGGTTCGATCCCCACTCGATCTGATCGATGAATGCATTATTATTTATTAATAGGTATGTTCATTTTTTCCATCTGGCACCGAGGCAAAAGCTCGGCGGTGAATCAGCCACTCCACACGCTATTTCGAAATATTTGACAGAAATTGGAGAACAGATTGTCCACTAGGTTCCCAGTTTCGATCTGCCTACCCCGAAATGTGCGGGATACAGCGTGAAGCTAAAATAACACCTAACTAAGAGTCCCAACTACGATTGATTGATAACATTGTATTAATGCTTTTTAAAAAATGATTCCTAAACAAAAACTGAAATAATTATTCTTAGCAATAATAACATACCCTCAAGATTCTCAGTTAAGTTAATGATATACCCAAAAGCCAGCAATTTCTTCCACTCATTGAAAAACAGCGAAGAGGAAGGGATGCGTTTCAGAGACCTTAATCTCTTCGTAAGGGCATTGCGTGCTTGACTCGCGAGACAAGTGCCCTGTAATGGATATCTATTAGCCACAGAAATCGTAGGGCTGCTCATGTATTTAATAAAAACTATAGATTTCATATAAATTCTTTTTTAATGTCCACATATATATGTAACGAGGTAGAAAAATACCACTAGGTTACCTAGAGTCACTCTGTTCACCACTTATAAATTTATATAAATTTATTCATATTATTAATTTATATAAGTTATAATTATAAACTGTGGTAGGTAATCTGCATAAACATTTGAATCATAAACACAATCTGCATATATCTAAAGAACTCTTCAAAGATATTTCCAAATCCATCTTGTATTTGAATGAGAATGAGAGAGAGACAGCCCTGCCACCCACCATCCATTACAGTGATTTCCGACACTCGACTGACGCAGCTCTCACTTACCACAGGATCAAAAAATATGTTTCGTTTAAAGGTAAATACTGCGGTTTATCTGATTTGTAATGTTTTTTAAAAGAAGAATATTTTTAACCTTTGATGATGATGAATTTTTACCATATATTTGAAACAAAAAAATGAAAATGTGAAACCAAATTATTAGATTTACTTCCTTGTACATTATGTTTTTCCTCCCTCATATAGCAGGGTAGGCAGAGGGAACCTAGTGCTACACTCCGTTCCACGATATCTGCCCATACCTATATCGAAAGGGTGCGGCGGCGGCGTGGCGGAACCTACGACCGGGGTCTTTTATTCCCCTACTCAACACGTAATGTTTGGTTTGTAACGAGTGAGGAAATGAAAATAATTCATTGTATTCAGTGACAATGGAATCCACAGCCTGTCTTCGTATCATTTGACTTTATAAGGAGTTCAACTATTACTATACTAGAATTGAGCGGAAAGTGAGTAGCAGTCTTAACACTAGGTTCCCTTTTCCCTGAGAAAAAATCTATTTACTTCCATTTCACAAACATAGCTAACCTAAAACGTTAGTTGAACAGAAGATGAGTGAAAACAAAGAAAACATGTACAAATCGTCTTATCGAATCCAAGTTACCACAACAATGGAATGCTTTTAGTAAATTACGATCTTTTTGCTGAATAGATACGGCCGGTAATCCTGTGTTGTTCAGCGGAATTACTTGCGACTGTGAGTAGGTACGGGTTCAGAGACGGTCTAATGGTGGAGGGTTGACGATTTAAAATTAATTTGCATTAAATTTACATATTATTCTATGTATATACATATATTTTTTTCTGCGCCTTTTTTGAGACTATTTACATTAAATGGAGAAATCGTAATTACACTGAATTGCAGGTTTGTTTAGATGAAATTTGTGTTACAAACAATTCAAGGCACTAGGTTCCCTCTGCCTTCCCAGGTGTGTGCGTAAAAGCTTTAAAACCTTTGAAATTGTTTTTTTTTTTATTTGATTGACCAAAACGGCACCGATTCTGTTGCGTTAAAAATGAAAAGTAAAAAGGAAATAATTTTGTTAGCAAAAGCCTTTCTTTGTACATACAGTACAAAAAAAAATAAGGGGCTATCAAATGTGACGGTTGAAGATTCAATTGCCTCCAGGGGGGGTAAATTATTTTCATGTCTTCGCTCTGGCAACAAGACAAAATGGAACATTGAGCACCGCTAATCAACACGCATAATCTCGAAAATTTAGGAATTTAGGGTGTTCCCTAATTGGGACACCCTGTTGGGTGTCTCAACTTTAGGTTTCCTCAACCTAGCCTTCTATATCATGCATGCAATTTACCATCAACAATGCTTTTTACCACACAATACCTCTAAATAGCAATATCACTATATAAAAAGTAAATAATATAATAATATAGCAATCTTATCACTTGTACCACCGCCAACATTAGGAATAAGGGAACTGATAAGAAATAAGATACCGCTTTGCAGTACAGTGGTTATAGCGAACATATCGTTTACGCTGTTAGTTTGTACTTCGCGATTGGATTGCAATTTTATGAGAACCAATATGAAGTAAACGAGCTGAATTTGTGAATAAATTTTCAATTTAAATTTGAAAGTAAATATTTTATTGGCAAAAGTATTAGCATATTAAATTAAATAAATATAATATATTCTTTTAAATGTTGAAATAAAAAATGCCAATATAAATTTGAAACAATAAAAAAGTCGTCATCGCTTTAAGAGTCAGATTTATGGATTCTATTAGACTTAACCTTAATTTATATTCACTTTGTGATCACAAGCCCTTCAAGCATATATGTAGATAAATGGCCGGGAAATAAAGCTACAGTCACCGTTTCACGCTGTATCCCACCGAGGAAGTGTTAAGATACCGATCCTCATTCTCTTACGCTGCCCCTTTCTCGCCAAATTCTGAACCCATTGCGTAGTGAGTGGCAGATTCTATTTCCTCAAGTGGGTATCGAACCCACAAGTTTTGGGTTTACAGTCACATACTTTTACCTCTAGATACATACTTGTACCTCACTTAGTATAGACCTCACTAAATCTTTCATAGTACAGTAGTAATTAAAAGTAGTAAGCAATTAACAATAAATTACATCTAATACACTGTACAAATCAACAAACCTTGCAGTATACGAGTATATATAACAGTTATATAGTATATATATCTTAGAACGAGCTCGCACCAAAATTTACGAGCACGACAAAGCTACACTACACATCAGACCAAGCACCATTGAGCTCGACTCATGTTTCCTCCAAAAAGGCCCGAAGCCCGATTGACCGGATATAGAGGCAGTGTATTTACAACTTCCGATCCGGGGGACGGCGGGAAACCAATTAATATCTTTTATCGCTTCCGCTGTTGGCATCTCCAACAATTAGCAAGGTCATAAAAATCTTTACGCCTGATTGGGTGATAGGGTTTAACCTTTTAGGATTGCCTTCGAGTGATATGGATCGTGGAAACATATTTTGTGTTATATTTTTAGCATTTGTATGTGTTATTTTGTATATATGAAAGAAATTAGTTTTTTTTAGAAATTTATATATAAAAAATAGCATTTTTGGAAACCGTCGAAGAGGCGCGAGTTCAAATGCCGTTATGTAACATTTTTTGTAAGTTTTCTAAAAAGATAATTTTTGTCGAATTAAAATTAACTATTATGATACCTGTCTTTCACCTCTCAGTTTATAGATGTAAAATGAGATATAGTATCCACGTTGACTTGACAGGCGCTTGCAGAATAATAATTATTTAAGAATTTGATGTTACGGCAGCGCAGTTGAATTATCTCTGAAAATATTTGCCTGATCGCTTTCCCCCAAATTTTTTCCCCGACATCTTTCCACGAAGTTTTCCCCGTTTTTCTTAGTTAAGCAAGGAAAAAATAAAATCCCAAACAATACATGTTTGGGCGAAATTCTGAGAATTCTAGCCCTTTGGTTTTCTTATAAATGGGCCCAACTGGAATAAATACGACTAAGGTTAACTGGAAACAAGTAATAATTATGTTCAGAATTTATTAAGATGACCTTTAATTTCTTAGCACTGGTGATCCACTTAAAGAACTCAAAACTTAAAGTTAAATTGTAATTGTGGTAGTAGTGTTGTTTTACATGCAAATTTTGACCTAAAAATAAGTTCAAAGCATTTAACTCGAATTATCAAGAGCTCAACTGGACTTGAGTTAACTCAACTTGACCCCTCATTAGATTCTCTCTTCACCCCCTAATTTATACATAATTAACAGGACTTCTAACTATTATTTATTAATTTATTTTCATTTTTCCGGTAGACGAAGCAGCGTTGAGTTCCGTCACATAACCGGCAATATCTCGAAAGTTCAATGAAAATTGGGGAATGAAATTCGATGAAAACACTAAGCTCCGCTATGAAAACACTGACTCTTTCCGCCAGCCCTGCTATAGGGGCAAACGCGTGAAACTGCACATTATCTTAAGTTAATTAATATACATTAAAATATTGATATCTTTACCAAAATGAGGTAAAACCCCCCGTTTTCATCCATTTGAACCAACCAATGCACTTCCGCTAAGTAATTTTGGCAGGCAGTTCAGCAGAGCACGGAGGCACTTGAGCTAGTAATTGAATGAAAGATGCCAGCCCGCGGCGCGTGTCGTTTGCGGAAGCCGCAGCAAATCTACTTACATCCTCTTTGTATTGACTATCGCGGACTACGAGCCTTGTGTTGGTTGGATATGGTATTATTTGTGTTTACGTTTACCTTTTTTTCTATTTTGATGTATTATATTTTAAGTCTACGTTAAAAATCAAGTTTTCATTTTGAAATGCATATTTTTTTCTTGTTCAAAGGTTATGTGTAAACATTTTAAAACAAAGAACATCCATAAAAAAATCTATTTCCGCCAAAATTGGAAGCATTCAGGGCATACTGAGTAGCAGGACTGACTTTCGCCCATTGTCCTACAGAAAAGGAAACTGAAAATAATTTAAATATTTTATATTTTTATTTATTTTATTATTTCCCCGACTAAGGAACGAACCTACAACCATCGCGTTTACAGACAGTTTATTGTCTAACTGCGCACTGATGCTCTTGACGAGTTGAATGGCAAAATGAATTTATTCTTTTTAATTACACGCTCCATCCCGCACAGAGCAAAGCAAGCAGAGGGAATCTGGAAACCTAGTGCCAAAACCCTCCGTTCCCAAAAAACATTAAAAATCAATTAAATAATTTTAAAAAGTTACCATTACAAATTCTCAACTCCATGTATATCGCTTATGCGCCTAGGGGCCCTCGTAATGACATCACAGCGCGATAGGCACTCCCGCTCGCATCCAGAGATTTTTATCGAAAATGTTATACTCTCGTGCCTTTTATAGGAGAGTATAGAGACGTATCTGTCGAACGCGAACCGCGATAAAACGGTTAGTGCTAAGTTCAACTGAATATTGGTAAATTGATCATTTTATTTTTATGAGATTTTTTAAGATGTAGGCCCTACATATATTTAAAAGCCTATATTTGCATACACAGGCTATATATAGGCTGTTTTTTGTCTATAGGATGTGGTATGTTTTTAGCTTCTTGCATTTTCCATCATAGCAGGTTAGATAGAGACGATCTAGCGTCAAGACACTTCGTCCTCGGTTTTCTCCGATTCCAATTATGTTTTTCGATTATTATAGGAGAGTATCATCTATCAAATGCACAGACAGATCGACAGCACGCTTACTTAGTACTGAGTTTAATAGAATATTGTTTATACAAATTGATAATTATATTTAAATGAGATTTTTTTTATGTAGCTTTGCTAAAACGCCTATACAATTTTTCTACTTACGTACTTAGTTACGATTATACTGTTTTTTTATACATATTTTTATATCATGCTTAAAGATGTGCATTTAGTTATATATCGGTTATAACTTTTAATTGCATACTGACGATTATATATATTTTAAGAAATTAAAAAAAAATCTCTAAGAGTAACTCAAATATTATCAAATATTGAATCAATAGCAGAAATTATTATTTTTTGCGTCCTTGAATATTTCTCCTTAATCCTATATGTAGTGATGGTATGTGGTATAAATTGCTATTAATTAACATGCATTCGCAACCACCTGGTATATATTTTTTTTGTTTTACAAAATGCACCATTATCATACGAAAGTAAAAAAAATAACCTCAATTGTTTACATCACACAACGTAAAGCGCAACAATACACGAATACCCGTATGTATGGAAATCCGAAGTAGTACTTGGCCGATTTTTTCTTCTTTTATCATAAAAATGCTAAAAAAATGTAAATCTAAATCTGTAATACATGTATTATAAAAAAATATAATAATCGATGCAATTGGAATTACAAAAAAAAAATTCAATAAATTTCATGAATATGTTTGTACAAAAAATAGATATTCTAAAAATAATATGTTACAAATGCTTGATCCGTAGCGTTAAAAGCTATAGCTAAAAGAAACTAATACAAATGTAAGCCACGAGCCATAGTATGTAATAAATCATTTTTTATTAGTTTTTGTATAAGATTAGAATATTTTACGTATGAAATTAAGATGAGATACACTGCATCTCGTACATATACCATACACCTACTTCTCAAAATGTAGAGACAAGTGCAGTTCAGTTCTTTAGTTATAACTTTTGAGTGTGAAGAACCCAACTATAACTTTACTATTGCAGTGTGGCTTAGAGAACACGTGAAGGCAATGTGTTGACAAAGAAATTGACTTAACGCTAAGGAATTCAAATTCAAGGACCTAAAAATGGGAACCTACTGTTAAAACCCTCCGTCTCCCATATCCGCCGAATTTTTCGAGGCACTGTGTGTTAACGAACTTTTGCCTTAGTGCCAGAGCGAAACGGAAATAATATTAATGAATAATAATTCATACCCTCGAGTAGGGATCGAACCGACAACCGTCACGTAAAAAACACAACCTTGTGTGCCATGACGGCCTCAACTTACAGTTTAAAATTTGTTAGTTTTAAAAAAAGAAAGTAAACGAAAATTATAATTCTTATTCTCTACTTAACAAATAAAAACAAAACCAATTTTATTTATTAAGTTACTGAAGAGGTCAAAAACCTACACATATAATGCCATCTTTAAGCAATTGTAGCATTTTTCTTTAAAGAAATTCAAGCTCCTTTCTCTTATAAAAATGTATATTCGTGGCACGTACTATTGAAGTACCTTGGGTTCTCGACCTTTCAATATCGATTATATGTTCAACTTTATATTTTGTTAAAGACCTACAAGACCTGGTCTTCATACCCTTAAATATTATAAAAAAATATTCAATTATGTTAATAAATTAAATAAAGATTAAATGAGACCATATCTACGCTCTAGTGTCGAGGCAAAGAGCTGCATTGAGTTCTACCTCCCAACACGCAATGCCTCAAAATTTAGCGGAAAGTGGGGAGTGCAGTGTCTTAGCGCTAGGCTTCCTATGCCTTCTCTGCGACATATGGTATACAGCATGAAGCTGAAAAAAACAGGGTTGGCTGGAAAAGAAAATGAAAACGTATAATTGTCAATTATTAATTTTATTATTAGAGTTTCTCTTGTTTGTTTAGATATTAGTGTTGTATAATGTTATTACAAAAATGATGCACCTATCCTTACCAGTCCCAATATGTGACTCTATCCTCCTCCACTCTACATAATATGACCAGAATATAAACATAGCCAGAATCCAGACTGCGTGCTGTCTATTTCTTTTTCTACTATGTCTTTTTTTAGTATCATTCATATAATAGAATAAATAGACTGAAAGTTTTGTTTCTCTAGTACTACTCTATTTTTCGGGAAAATTGAAGGCATGGTGTGTCAACACCGAGCTTTTCTTGTCCGACTAGGAAAACATTTATGCACTAGATGGGAATGGAACCCACAACCATTACGCTTACAGTTGAACTCTGTCCCACTGGACCATAATGGCCTCAGAGATCAAATTTTAACTCTTTACAAATTTTAACATTTACTTTTGCTTAATCCTTTCGAATCCCAATAAGTATGTATCTATAGGTATATGTAATATATTTGAAAGTAAACCAATAGTACCTACTTAAAGAGAGGGCCTCCTGCTCTTCACAAGGATGTGTTGAAACGAGTAAAACTTTTCTAATTAACTTGGCTGGAAGTTTTTTCGCTAACGACGTTCGGTCCGAAGTGGCTTCCGTAGTTCATTGTCTCGCCCGCACGTTTGCACTTGTTTAACTCATCTTGGACTTATATAACTATTATTTACTAGTTTATATTATTTATTAGGGGTGGAGTCGCTGTGGCGCAGTTGTAAGGATATACGGTTGTTGTGGGTACGATTTTCATACTAAAATATTTTAATTATTTTAGATTTGTCTTGAATAATCTCCCTAATAGCTGGATAGGATAGAACAAAACGACTTCACTAGGTTATCCTTATCTAACTTAATTAGGAGTTACTTCAATAATAATAAATTCTTAATCATAATTTTAATACTAATTAAATGATTATCACAATGAAGAAGATTTTAGAATATTTGAGGCCAGTCAAAATGTGACTGTAAACACGACTGGTTCTATCCCTACTCGAGGAAATGAAATATATATTTAATTTTATATTTTTATTTCTTCGCTCTGGTGTCGTGGCAAAGTGCCTAACCTGCTGATTTAGAATACGTTATTTTTATAATTTATTTCTATTTTTTTTACTTTTATTTATATATATATTTCTATTTTTCCTAATTGCATTTGACCCATTTTTAATAAATGTATAATAATAAAATTTGGTTGTAATACGTTGCTTAGGTGACAACGCAATAATATTGTTTCAACGAGCTGGTCTGGCGATGGAGTCTGGACCTGAAAAGTAGAACTCTTCAGAGGTTACTAGTTAACCACGTGTTTAGGCTTATATAACGGCTTCCATAGTGCTTATAACACTTGGTGTAGAAAAACTGGATAAGACTGTAAACTGTTGAGGATTCCCATACGGAAAATGAGTCATTTTCGTTTCATAACAATTAATGGCTATCCTTTATCAAAATCCAGCTTCAATCAAAAGAGAAATACATTATCTGGGTGATATCTCTCTCTTATAGAGAAGTAAATGAAATAATGAAATAAATTAATCCATATTTTTATTGCATCGTATTACAAGCAATAGGTTTACATGTAAAATAAGGCATTTAAGAGGTTATCAGTAAACTTTATAATTACATAATTATGATTAACATCATTGTCATAGATTACAAGATTTTTATAACTTCATTTCTTTATTTCTCCAGAGTCACGCAAAATGCTGCGGAGGCCTATTTTCTAAATAAATGTATGTATATTGAGAGATTATTTTCCATTTTATAGAGTTTAAAGTAGGGTTTCCAATCCCGCAGCCAGAATTCGGTCTCGGTATTACGGAACAGGGAATTTTCAATTCCGGATTCAGGGATACCGGTATCTGCGGGATCCCGCATTTAGAATATTGTATTATTAATATAAAATAAAATAAATCCACGACTGGAATAACATAACTCCACTTCTATTTAACTATTGCAATCAAATATCATAAAAAAATACAAACAAATAAAAAAATTACAGAAAAGACATTTCAATCAAAATCTTGACAGAACGACATAAGTACTTTAAATTATTGGTTTGGGTTATTTTGCATTTGCATATTTTGGAGGCAATATAGTCAGCAACAGAAAAGGTTGGTTATTAGTGGGCGAGGGTGGGAGAATGGGGTGAACGTAATTCTTTTTCGTATACTTCCTCCAGTATCATCAATACTGTGTTTTCGAAAGTCATCGGAGGTTGCTTTACTCTCTTGCTTCATCGTTTTTTTGACTTTATTTTATCACTCATTCTAACCGTGACGTCCACCGATAGTATTTTTCATTGTATATCTCTTCATCGCGTAATCTGACTGGACTAATATGGTGATGGGTTAAATATACAGGGTGGAATTGACAGCGCCACTTTAAATGAAACCACAGTTTTAACTACTCTATAAAAGCCTAATATAATTCGGAAAAAAAATAATTCTCAAAAATAAAAAAGTTTTTTTTTCAAACAAAATAAATAATAAAATTATCGTTTTAAAATAAAACGCCATTTGTAAAGTATAACATAGGCACGCACACACTTACCTGTCAAAGCGGCCACGTCGCTTACGTATGTGTGCGTGACACGAAATACAGGTATGGATAAAAATGGTGAAATGAAAAAAAAATCCTACGTCCAAACCGTTGAGGTACCTTGATTATTTTTTTAAATTCTGGGTTTGAAATATTTTACCCTATATGCAGTTTCAGTAAAAGAAGCGCAGCCTCTTCCACCCTGTATAACGAAATTATTATGGATAAAGAAGTTTAAGAAATACTTGACACCATCTTTTTTTTAAAGTAAGATCGAAAACGGATAATGATAACGCTTTTTGGAATATTGTCGCACTCGCGAGTTTGCTTCTTTCTGGTACCAGAAATCCCCCGGATCCCACAACTCACGAGAGTGGAAAATGATGCAAGATCCCGCAATACCGGGATTGGAAGCCCTAGTTAAAGTTAAGATACGAGTATATTACATATTATTTTAATGGTAGAATCTAAAAAGAAAAAAATATATTTCGTGTATTCTCATTATATTTTATCAAATACAAACAAAATAGAATAATTTATTCAATAAACAGTAATAATTAAGTACAATTTTCGGGACGATAAATGCTTCCTGAATATAATTAGATACTGATACAAACTAAAGTAACAATAAAAACAATAAAAGAAACAATATGATGTAGAAAAAAAACAAAGGCAAGCAAATTAATGTAGATATTATAAATGCGTATACATATTTTTATATTGGGTACGCTTCCTAAAATAGAACGTCGTAGGTCGTGTTGTGGCGCAGCGGTTGCAAGCGTGCGACTGCAAAGTAGCGACAGGTTGTGGGTTCGATTCCCACTCAAAAAAAAAAAGTATACCTATTCGGCAGAAAGTGTGGAATGGAAATGTTCTAATGGGTACGGCCCGGTTCTTTCTACCTACTCTGTTAAGAGCGAAAATACAGGTGAAGCTAAAAAAATATATAATTTATACTTGTAATAGGCTATTCCTTTATATATTAAACAATCAGTTATTGTAGTATTATTTTTATATATATATATATATATATATATATATATATACAGGGTGGAAGAGGCAGCGCTTCTTTTATTGAAACTGCATATAGAGTAATATATTTCAAACCCACACCTAAGAAATTAATCAAGGTACCTCAACAGTTTGGACGTAGGATTTTTTTTTCATTTCACGATTTTTATCCATACCTGTATTTCGTGTCACGCACACATACGTATGCGACGTTGCCGCTTTGACAGGTAAGTGTGTGCGTGCCTATGTTATACTTTACAAATGGCGTTTTATTTTAAAACGATAATTTTATTATTTATTTTGTTTGAAAAAAAAACTTTTTCATTTTTGAGAATTATTTTTTTTCCGAATTATATTAGGCTTTTATAGAGTAGTTAAAACTGTGGTTTCATTTAAAGTGGCGCTGACAATTCCACCCTGTATATATACGATTTTATAATTCAATTTATTTAACAAAATTTCCATAGTTACTTTCTTACATAATACGAAATACTTATAACTTACAACAGCACAAATTAAAGCTACCGTTTGTACATACAGTAAAAATTAAAGTAAATAAATTCTTTGAGTATTAATATTAAAATAAATACTTATGGAATTAATTATTAGTAAATTAATGCGTCCTAAGCTAGAATAGAACATCATGGAATAGTTGACAAAGTTCTTATACACGCTATATCTAGGTTCGATTTATACTAAGGCAAGTATTTATAGTTTTATTTTCTTTCCATATAGGTAGCTAGCAGCGCAAGGCGAAAAGTGGAAAATGAAGTATTGACACTACTTGTATTTGTCTACGATAATAAGTTACATAAGGAGTTATAGTACTTTTACTTAAGCTTTCTTAACCTTTGCCCATTGTTCACTCGGGAAGAAAATAATCAAAAATTCTAATTTTTTATTATTTTCTTCTGCTAAAAATTCAGATTTACCATAACTCGGCTACCGTACTGTAGATAAGTAACAATTATAGTGCAATTACCAGTATGACACATACAAACTATGACGCATCGATGGAACACGTTAAATAAGTAACTCTTATATTACTTGCTATATAAAAAACAAAAGTATATTGAATTGAAATAAAGAAAATAGTAGCAAAATAACTTGTTTTGTTGTTTAGTTAGTATTCAGATTTATGATTTTTCTTTTATTATCATAATTACTCGTTTGTATAGACAATTTATTTTCTAATGAAAGAAGCAATATGAAGCAAACAACAGTTCATTAAATTTACTAATTTTGAGAAATATATTATGGAAGGAACTTTAATAACGATTTCATTCTCCACTTTCCACCAGATAACGAAACAATTTTTTTTATCTATTATTTGTCTAACTAGCCTAACGAACGAATATACTTTTAAATATTTCCCGATTATCAATTTCCTTTATTTGAATTAGAACTCCCAATCAGCGTACACCATCCACGACATAGCCATAAACTTGAGATTCACGATTTTCATATTATCAAAAGCTTAAAATGCATAATACAGTAATTCCCTTTTTTTATGGGAATTAAATAGCTAAATTATTATTTTCTTTATTTTTATTGGGTTTTAGGCGTGTCAGTTAAGTTCTAATAAAGTTTGTACCTATGTATGAATTTATATAATATACATATTATGTAAGTACTAGGTTGTATATTTTTCAACAGTACATATTTGGCAGTGTATCAAAATTGGGATCACACAACATTAATAATACTATTAATCAAAATTTTAATATCTAAACAACATAAATTAAATGCTAAATACCTTGCTTCCTCAGCCAGGTGTAGCTTCAAAACCAGAATTGAACAAATTTTAATTGGAATTGAAAATCAAATATTAACAAATGATCATTTGTTAGTGTGAAAATCACAATTAACAATTAATGAACTGTAGATTAATTTACTGGTAATTGCAACAAACAATTAGTTATTATCAGTTAATAATAATTGTGACTTCTGCACTAGCAAACAATCAGGTATTAATATTCAATTCTCAATGGCAATTAAAATATGCGGAATTCTATCTTCGAACTCACTATCCATATCTTCAAAATCTTCATACTCGTATATCACGTTTTACATCTATCCTCGAAGCTAGGGTACCACCATTCTCTAAAATCCTTATAAACACTGGGTTTTTCAAATAATTCCTTATTATTAAGAGCTGCACAGAGGTTACATACATTATCAGTAGTGGACGGATCGCGGTACGAATACAATGACTTCCAATGGAAAAAATCTTTATAATTTTCTTTTGATACTATTAAATTGTATAAAATGTCCGCTAAGTCTTGCGGGTTGGTCACTCGAGCATTTATGTAAGATCCTGGTGGAAGAAACCTGAGAAGGAAAAGATTAGTTTGTCATATATTTACTTGCGTGTTAAGGTAGACAGTGGGAACCTGTGAACCTGGGAACCTAGTGTTAATACTTTTTGTTACTGTTAAGAAACTCCTTATATTTCCTCCAATTTTCAGACTACGTGCTGAGTGACGGACAACAACTTTCACTTCCACACTAGAGAAAAATTCCTTAATAACTAATGAATAATTTTCCCGAGTGAGGATTGAGCTTACAATCATTGCATGTACATTGTAAACGGAGATGTTTTTCACACATTTTTTACCAAGTATAAAACGAAAAATATCTTCATGATTAGGATATATAAATTAAATTATACATAAATATAAATTAAATTATACATAAATATAAATTAAATTATACATAAATATAAATTAAATTATTAAAATATGTAATTTAGACAAACTATACCTGGAATAGTCGGCACCACCAAAAACAATAGGAACAGCGTTATGGTTTAATGCAGTCAACAACTTCTCTGTCACGTAGTCATCAGAAAAGGAATTCTCAAACGACAGATAGAAGAAATAATCCCTTTCCAAAAACGAAAAGCAACTTTTCTTTCGAGATCTCGGACATTTCAATGTTCCACATGCACCATATATGTCTACAGTTAAACCGTACTTCTTTAAAGCCTTTTGTAACAGTTTTGCGTATTCTTTACGCCCACTTCGACTGCTACAGTGGGAAACAAACCAAGCTACAGCTTTGGTCTTATTTTGAATTTTCATTTCTAAATCTTCATCAATAGAAGTTTCGTTATCCGTAATCCATTTCATATCTTTCTTTGGACCTATAATCTCTCCTCGAAAATTTTTTATTTGGATATAAGGATAGGGCAAGTCTGAGTCTAAGCGATACGTTGACGTCCAGTTAAAAAAACCATCGTAAATATCAGAACAAACAGGATAGTTGTCAGCTGACTCCAAATTAAAGTATATATACTTTTGGTGCGGCGATCGATATTTAGGCAAACCAAATTTCGATATTTCATCCACATTTCTCCCATTAAAGGCTATAGCATGAAATTTCGTGGTGTCTCCATTGAAAAAATTTACATCAGTTGTCACGTAGCAATTTATGTTCGAACAATTTAAATCAATGAACTTCCTCTGTCCATTACCGAAGTAGTAGAACGGTGCAAATTCATACGGTGTCCATATGAGGATATATTTCATGTCCTTCTGAAGCTTTTCCACTTTTCTATATACTTCTGCGTATCTATGATCACGAGCGACATTTTGCAGGGCTTCCGTTACTAAGATTTCAGTTTGGTTAACCGAATTTCCATTTTCTATCAACTGTATCCATATCACAGATACCATAAGGCTCACGCATGTGATGAGCATAAAATATCGTGGTGTGATCGTCGGTATCATAGACGTTGTGAAGCGCAGGCGCCGTCGTACACACTGAGACATTTTCGTCGCTTCATGGTCAGGCAACAATGTAACAGTTTATAGTCAACAATCATTTGTTAGGTTTCCAAGGGAAAATCTGAAAAGAAAAGATATTCATCATTCAAAATAAATTGGCTGTCGAAATTATCTATGATTCCGATAATTCTTCTAAAATTGTTCTACTTAACTTAAACTTTAAATTTCTTAGGTAATCTGAGTGTTTAAAAAACACATACTTTATTTTTTAGGTATTAAAATAGTTTAAATTTTAGTGTTTAGAATTAATATACGCAAATGGTTTTATTTTTACTATTATAGATAGGTATATCGTATACCCAACAAGTAGTATTGCAAGGTAAATAGAAAGTAAAATCTATTTACAACCAGAAAGTGCAGTTAGTGTATAACAAATCTACTTGTTTTTATATGCAAGTACCGATACCAGTTTTAGTTGAATGATTTTTCTTCCTAGAAAAATACACTTGTACGTGATTTTCCTCATTTGGTACTAATTGCGATGCTAAAAGTAATGTATCATAATATTATCTATATTATGAGGTAAAAGAAATATATCTCTGTTATTTTATATTACAATACAACCATAACTGTCGGCTCTAGAACAATACCCATATTTTTCGGTATTACACAAGTTTAGGATACAAGGAACCTTGAATTTATAATATATATACCTAATATAATTCTTCCGCTTTAAAATAAATTATCTATATCGATATGTGTAATATAAAAAAAACGACTTTGGTTACGAATTGAGTAACTGGCTAACAACAACTAAGCTAAAATACTGGACGTAGATACCTGAAATTTAGGCATGGTTCCTTGATTTTTTTCCACTAAAATATGTGTTTCATAATTCGTAATAAGAAAGACAAATCAAAACATTTTAAATATAAACAATTTCTCAGAGTTTGTAACAGTTATAACATGCAGTTATCGAATGGTTAAATATAAAAAAACCATTAGAGTATATTTGAACTGCTTGTCAAATAATAGGCAATCGGGCAAATTGTTAAACTACACGATTTAATCGTTTCGCATATATTAGACATTTCCACAGTCAATACCAATATTTTTCCATAATACTACTTGCCGTGATGGCCTTATTTATTTAATTATTGTACATTAAGTAAAACGACAAACAAACGTCTTTCATACACCTCATTCTATAAAAACACATTTCTAGATATTGTATCGTCGTTAGGTTTTCTGCTACTTTAAAAATTAAAAAGGTTTTCATTTAGGTATTAAAACAAATAGATAAAACCACTTTAAACCTTTGCCCATTGCTGACTCGTAAATACCATACAGCACCAGACGCATTGAGGAAATGTTATGTAAGTTAAATTATACTTAATTTAATTGTAAATTAATACGAATAATTAAGATAAGATCGGTACTGGCAATGTCTTCTTGGTACTTTTATAAAAATATATGGTGCATATATTTTTTAATGACATAAATGCCTTCTAGCAACATGTTACTAAGCCAAAACAAATGTCGACACACTATTTTAAATCACTATTTTAGACAACCACGGTGAATAATCTATTAATCTAAACAATACTTCGTAACGAGCAAACTGTATTATATTTATGAAATTCTACTTGTAAACAATAAACATACAAGCATTTCAAATGAAATTTTCACAAGTTGAGATCTTATTTTATATAATAATACAATTCACAATTCAATAATTCTCCGCCACAGATTATAATCCTATTGAGTGAAGACGCTCATTCAGTTTTTTTATCTGTCAACTTTCGCACATGCGCACTGAAAAAGACGCGAATCGAAGCATTTTTTGCTTAATTCACCATTTTATTTCATTCAATTTATAAATAACAATTGATTTATTAACAGAATTGTTTAATAAAAAAATGTATTTTACATATTTTAACTCACAATTATTGATTAATCGCTTTGTTTTGGTTGTTTTATAGTTCCGAATGTAAGCGTTGCGAGTACCGGCGCCGCGCACGCCCGACTGGCGTAATCAAGGTCGAGCCACGGCAGACGCCATGTATGTGGAAAAATTGAAACAAACCTCTGTTTTCACACTATTTTGCTGTAATCAAATAGGTTAATAATTAAACTGGCGTTATCTTAATCTGTGCCTATTAAATTTGAATGGCAGTCACTAACTCAAAAAAAACGATAAGAAGATTTATGTGTGTGATGTGAATTGAAATAGTGGAATGGAAATTTTTAATGCAGTTTTTATGGCATTTAGATTTTGTAACTCCACAAGTGAAGTCTTCACCCTTCTATTTACAAATTAGTATAAGCTAGTAGGTAATATTTAGTAATACACAAAATTTTAAGAATTCGCTGTAAAAAAAATATTTTGGTACAGATATAGTTTTAAGTAACATTAATTCCTTGACAAACTTTTAAAGAAATATTACAGATCCTTTATTATCGTATATTTACATTATATCACTCTATCCTGCACTAGGCCGTCGTGGCGCAGCGGCACAAGGGTCGGTTGTGGGTTCGATGCCCACTCGAGGAAATGGAATATTTATTTACGTTTATATTTCCATTTCTTCGCTTTGGTGTCGAGGCAAAGCGCGGCGTTGAGTTCTGCCACTAACACGCAATGCCTCCAGAATTCGGCAGAAAATGGGAAACGGAGTGTCTTAACACTAGATTCCCCCTGTCTACCCTGCTGTAAACGGGATGCAGCGTGATGATGATTTTTTTGAAGCTGATAATTGACCAATATAGCTTTTTTATAAATTATAAGAAAATCTTGTATTATTACATTGGAAAACAAACCTACAACCGTCGCGTTTACAATTACACTTGCCATCTCGTATTACAACGCCAGGACGGCCTTTTTTGTTGATAGATATTATGTGATAAATTAAATAATGACAAACTAACATTCTAATCAATTTACATCCACAGAATAAAAAAAAATGCTTATAAATAAAAGTAATTTCTACAAACCTAAATATTTTTCAACTAATTTTCTTTTTTCCTTAATTTACTTTCACTCTTGAAGTTACATTGATTTCAATTAAAACTTCATGCATATACATTAAAATTAAAAAGTCATTTAACTTTTATAGCCATCGTTAATAGTTTTATTAGTTTTTAGTACTATAACTTTTTACTTTTTATACTCACTTAAGTAGGAAAAGAATATTAATTGTTTACTCGTAAATGACACAAATGGTTATTGGTTCAAATTCCAGATAACTTGAACAGAATCACACCGAATTTCCACCATCCGATCCATGTATTTCACCACCGGACCAATATTTAGAAGTCTATTTAACACGTGTTAGCACAGAGGCACAGCATGTGATTGTCGCGACGATTGTGTATTCGTATCCCACTGGGGGAAATTATTATTTTTTGATTTCGCCGTTCTGGTAACAAGACAAAGAACGGCTTTAAGTTTTAACTAAGTTCCAAATACTTATATGGTTCTAAATATGATTTTTTTTTTTTCATTTCTTTCTTTCTTGGCTTTTCCTTTGCTATAACGATAATATTAAACTACAATATAAAATTATTTTCAAGCTGTTCTTGATTCTTTTATTAACTTTTTTTTTAAAAAGTATATGGCAGTAATTACTAGCTTATATTATACAAAGGTGTTTTGGCAGCTTAGAGCGTAATCCTAACGCTCCTTAATTGCAACATTAAGATCCGGGGAATCCCCTGAAAATTATAACCTTGTCTTAAACTGTCTGGTTTTAAATTGTTTATTTAGTAGTTTATGTTATAATTACAATAATGCTTTTTTTGAATGGCGGAACCCGATGCTGTATTTTGCCCTGACGCCACAGCGAAAAAGATGGAAACATTAAATATTTCTTCGAGTGGGAATCGAACCCACTACCTGTCGCATTTATAATCACACTTTGTGCCTCCTGCGCCATGATAGACTATTATTTTAAAAGCGAAAATATTACCTACATTTCAATATTACATTTGCTAAGGAAAAATACCTTGTATTGATTGTTCACATTTTCCACCCTGTAGTTACACTGCACAATGAGCTATATTCTGAATTCCATTTAACATAACAATGGACGAATAGATTCCCTCACAAAAGAATCGCTTGATGAAATATCATTTTTATAAAACTTCAATTATTTCTTTTGAGGATGGATGAAATGGGCGAATTTAGGTCAAAATTGTTATTAAATGCATTATTTTTATTAATTTATTAAATGCATAACCGTATGGATTCTCATTCTAAAATAATTAATCAATTTTCCCTAGATATAATTAAATATACGCTTGGACCAAGCGGGCGAAGCCGCACGAGACCCCTAGTTCGTCTAGTCTAAAATAATATAAGATATTATTTGGACTAGACGGACTGCTTAAACGTAAATTAATTAAAATAGTTATAATTCATATAAATCAAAAGTTAGAACGGACGTAACATGTGCCTATAGACCTGGTTACAGGAAGTGGTCGCTACTTCCGGTCCCTTTGTTGTTGTTCACCAACTATTACACAGTGAAAACAAGTAATGGGTTTAATGGAAATGAAAATATGGCGATGGTTATTCTTTTTATTATTTCATAGTTCTATTGGCGCAGGGGCAGGGGCCCTCGGTAGATTACTACCGAATATCGGAGGTCCGGATCACACATGTCGACGGCTTTATGTTGGCGTGTTGAGATCTATGGCGCTGTACGGGGCTCCCGTGTGGGTGGATTCTCTCACCGTTCGTAACAGGACCCAACTGCGAAAAGCGCAACGGGTCATAGCGGTGAGAGCTATTCGGGGCTACCGTACGGTGTCATGGACGGCGGCTACTCTCTTGGCGAGTGATCCGCCTTGGGAGTTACACGCGGAAGTACTCGCTAAAGTTCATGCTTTCCGTACAAGTGAGCGGTCGCGAGGTGAACGACCATCAATGGAGGAAATCGTGCGGATCAGGAGAAGGGCAGACGAAGCCCTGATCCGACGATGGAAGTTGGACCTGGGGTACCCGGCAGCAGGTCTGCCTACGGTGGAAGCGATTCGCCCACATCTAGAACGCTGGTTCTCAAGAAACTTTGGGGTCCTTACATTTAGATTGGTGCAGATACTGACAGGGCACGGTTGCTTTGGCAAATACCTGCACCAGATTGCCCGTCGGGATATGTCGCCGACGTGCCATGAGTGTAATGCACTCGTGGACTCAGCGCACCATACTTTAGCCGAATGTCCCGCATGGGATCCACAGCGCCGCGCTTTGGTGGCTGTAATAGGTGGGGACCTCTCACTACCCAGTGTGGTGGGGGCCATGCTGGAAAGTGAGAGGAACTGGTCTGGCATGGTCTCCTTCTGTGAATCTGTCATGGCATTGAAGGAGGCCGCGGAGCGACTTCGAGAATCCAGAGCGGACGCCGATCCGCTCCGACGTCGGAGGACAGGTGGCAGGAGGAGACACTATCTGCATCTCCAACTACCCTAGACATCCTAGGAGGAAGGACTTTTGTATCACTCAGTCATCGAGGTTGCGGGTGCTTTAGAAGGAACCCTCAGGCATCCCAGAGGCGATGGTGGCGCGCAATAGGCGGGCCTACCACCGAGGCGTCGTAGTAGCATACGCGAGTGATCCTGCGGCGTCTCAATTTAGGTGGTGAGGTTTCCGCTGGGTTTTAGTGGGTAGTATCGTTTTGCTCACGATGAGTCCCACAGTACCATCCGCCCGCAGAACACATTTGTCCTGCGGACGGATGGTCTGTGTAAAAGCATTTCCCAGCGTTAAAAAAAAAAAAAAAAAAAAAAGGGGCAGGGGCTTCGCTTTGGTGTCGAGGTAAAGCGCGGCGTTAAGTTCCGTCACTGAAAACGCTTCAGAATTCAGCGGGAAGTGGGGAACGGTGTGTTTTAACACTAGGTTCGTTTAACTAAGTTTATAAGGTTTGGTGTAGGTGTTTTTTTTTATTATTTAAATTTTCGAATCGATGTAATATAGCCTTCTTCGAAACACAGACTATCCCATAATGCATAGTTTTCTGTCTGTTTATTTGGAATAAAATAAAAAAAAGTGACATTCAGTCATCACCCAATATCTTTTTTTTAATAGATTACCACTATAACCAATGGAGGTGTGTAGGTTTTCTTCGTTTTCTCATTGCTTTATTATAATTAAGGATATGTATGGAAATGAATGTTCCATTTATTCATTTTCGCATTCTATGACGGACCTAAAAATTTAATTTCACATAAATAATTAAAATTCACATAATATTTTGCTAATGTGTTGAACTTAAATTTAAATTTTCATCCTGAAAATGGAAGCTTCGTCCTTCAGTTTTACTTAAATAAAAATTTTGGCCTCCATATATATACGCCTTAGTTCATAATAAACTGGACGTGCCGTGGACTTCATTTAGATACCTTTTGTCACAAATCTAGCGATTCTCTTCAAAAACCAGTGGCGGTCAAAGGAGTAGCGAAGCAAGGGATAGGTCTATAATCTCGTGGACCGGGATGCTGACTGAGGCGCAATAAATCTCAGCAGATAATCCTCGTCGGGCTGACTCGCCACCGCTTTGTATGACGTACCTACTCGTATTGAGATGGACGTTTGTTTTGTTAGATATTGTTATTGTTATATATTATTTGTGCTTAAAGGATTGAAATTGTTTAGAAAATAAATATATAATATATATTGTATAATATATATTTATCAAAATATTAAAAACTATGTAACTATATATTTATTTTATTAGATATTTCAAAGTATCTTTACATTGCCAGAGATTTATGATATTAGGGTTTGGTCTTCACTTTCTGCCGTATTCTGCAGGCATTGCGTGTTGTGTGGCAGGACTTAACTCCGCGCTTCGCCTCAATACCAGAGCGAAGAAATGAAAATATAAACGTAAATAAATATTTCACTTCCTCTAGTGGGGATCGAACCCACAACCGTCGCGTTACAGTCACACCTTGGTGCCGCTGCACCACGACGGCCTGTAACCTTAAATGATATTTTCGTAAAAACTACTAAGTACATTTAATTTGGATCCTCCGCAATATACTTAGAATAAAAAACTTGATATCTAAATCACACTAATTTACACAACCTCATACTAGTTACTGTAATACATCGTAACAAAATAATAAATAAAATATTACCGAAAATAAAAAATAATAATTAAAGACAAAATAATATATTTTTGTCAATAAGTTTAATTAACTGAAATCACAGTTTAGTACTTAAAAGTAAGGGCTTAACCCATCAAAGTGGAGCTACCAACAATTACACGAATTGTAACTGGCGTCGCAAAGCTGACAATGCTCCAATTACATACTAAAAGGATCTGCGCATTTTCCGTACGACAATAAATTTGAGAGCCCTCGCTGCGGTGGTGTAAGCGGCTTATAGGCTCTTTGACTAGATTCCTAGGTAAGGTCTGTTAGACACTGCTAGCTAAACCTATGCTAACCTGCAAGCAGTTGTGAGATGCTCTTTTTATGTAAAGTCGTCAAAGAAATTTGTTCATATTGTATAACCACAAATTTGTAAAAGAACCGAACTACTTATATGTAAATGTGTGTGCTTTTTCAAATAAATTCATAAATAAGATCTTAATGCTACTACTTTTGGCAACCGCAGTAGAATAATAAGGCAAATTTTCGGCGAAATTTTCTTTTGGATATAAAATCTTCCTTTTACGTTGTGTTCCCCGTGTGTTTTAAATAGATATTTTGCATTTAATCAAATTGTTCTAGTTCGTTATTTAAATAGAACCTCTATTTCTATAATCATAATATAATATCACTATTCTTTATTTTTTAAAATAACCATCATTAAAACTTAATAATATATTTCGTTTACAGCATCATGTAATGGACGCCCAGACCGTGAGCAGGCTCTATTCGAACCTGGACAGTAATATTTCAATTTACAACTACTGTTCCGACATTAATAGTGTAAAATGGAATCAACAACTAGAAGTTATTCATACTTAGTAATATTCTTTTTGTCATTTTGTTTTCTTAACTTCTCGCTGTATTCCATGTACAGCAGAGTAGGTAGACTTAGAGGGAACCTAATTTGAAACTTGGCGGAACTCGAGTGGCTCTTTGTCTTGTTAACAGAGCAAGGAAATAAAAATCATTCACCCCTACGGGTAGGAATCGAACCTATGACCGTATAGGCCGGACATTTATAGTCAGATACTATACCGCTGCGACTCAGTGGCCTCAAGAAGTATTTTTGAGAGCCTATTGAAAATTCATCGATGAATTAATTTCTGTGGAAGACCAAGTTATTATTACCAAAAATATTGTTCTGTTTGCTCTATACCAACTTTTAAATAATATATTAATCGTGTCATTGTGTCCTGCCACTCAGCACGCGCGGGTAATTAAGACAAAGCTCCGCTGGCTTCACGCTGTTTCCGCACACAGCAGGGCGGGCAAGTGGCTAGCGAAGTGTCCGAGAGAGTGTATGCATGCAGTTAAAAATAATAACGTACCTTTACCATATTTTTGCTAACATTTTCTTTCCCTAGAATGTACTTCTTTCTTCTTTATGCACTGAATTTTCTAAATGTTGATGTTGAAAATTACCCCCTTCTCACAAATTTATTTATAGAAATCTTTAGAACTGAAAGAAAATAATACAAATATATATACGAAAACCAAATCAGTGCCGAAGTAAGGTATAAAGCTGTGCTACCGCCTACCTGTAACGATGATACACTCCCTACACAAGTGCTACCTTGATTATGCTCATAAACAAATATTTGTCGTACGCTGTATTGATCGTAAAGCACTCAGTTATAGAAAAAACTAAGGGAATTTAATGGCTTAAGTCATTAGATTATAGCGTTTTAATAAATTAAATTCTTTGGTTGATCTCCTTTAAAACTTCGACGATGATTTGGAATATTAATATTTGCATTAGCAGTTTCATTTTAAACATCAGGAAAAAGAAAATAATCTATTTGTCTTTGAGTTCTTTCGGTGTGAGCGTTTCAAAATTCATGTTTCGTTATTTACTTCCCTTTTTTGTCACATTTCATTTATTAAAGATAATACTCAGTATTTTTAATTAATGAAACCTAATGCATTTTGTAAAACTACATCACGATTAAAACATATAATACTTATTTATTATAAAAATTTATTATTTCAAAGTCATATTGTAATTCACAATGTTTGATGCGTCAACAAGTTGATCTATTATTATTTCCATCATTTCACATCATCTTATTTAGAGATTAATTTATTTAATTTATTTTACACTAGGTTCCCTCTACCTACCCTGTTGTGTGCGGGAAGCAGCGTGAACCTCAATTATTTTTATTTAATAATAGATGGAATTCAGCATCTATCTCGCACCACGCTCAAATACAAGCAGTTACACGCAGTACATTCGCAACTTCGCACATTTTGGCAACGTGTCGCCTTCTCCCGGATTACCCGATTTTATTGCGAGACTTTTCAATAATTTATATCATAACACATGGTCCTTTCACCCTTCCCCCCATATCGTAATAAAATATATGGGATATAAACATTTTATCACATTATTCTTTCAATTGTTACTATTAATATATGTACATATGTATATCCTTTGAACTTCACGCTGGTCTCCTATATATGGCAGGGTAGGTAGAGGGAACCTACCACCTATTGACAAAACCCTTCATTCTCCGCAGTTAAAGACATGTAGTTGGGGTAGTTTAAGTATGTACTTACTTATTTCACGCTTTATCACTAGCGAGGTAGTCAGAGAGAATGGAGCGCCAAATGCTACGGTCTCTACATACCTCTTTCGCCCAGTCCACTGTCAACCACCTCACACATGCAGTCCGAGAGGTCCTCATACTTTTTACGTAACCTTCCCCCAGTATCTTTGATACTGTCTTTTCGAAGATCAACCGAGGTCTCCCCTCTACTTTTATGTAAGGTCCAATCTAAAGCGAAGTTAAATTTTAACTTCGCATTCTTTTAAAAGGTATCTCTAGATTATTTTTAGTTATCTAATCTATGAATAAAAAGTAGGTCAAGGTTATTTTTGTATAATACAAATACGATACGATATCGAATAAACGATAAAATTTACGAAAATGGTATCCATATATTTTATATTCACTCTTAGTTTCCGAAGGTAATATATCCTCGTTCCATTTTGCATGGACCATACTAATTTGTTTTTGAAAAGCTTTAGATAGTAATCTACATTTAACATGATTTCTTTACATATTTATAGGATAATGTTGGCGATCAGTGATTAGATATTTCTAAAGTCTTTTTTACATTTTTAAATATTATTCCACTCTTAGAAAAGAAAAATACTTTTTAGAAAACATAAAAATTTGAATTAACGGAATTTGGCCCCGCGCCTCTTCATAAAAAAATAGCACTCTCTCTCGCCAAATGATAATTCTGAGCAATATTTCTCTTGGGGAGCGGAAATTTGTAAAAATCTCGTCAATCAACCGATTTTAGTCATCAATTATCAATACAAATGACGACTACTATTTTGTATCGAGAAGGAACAATTAGAAGAAGTCACTCACAGAGCGGGCCTATAAAATGCGCTAAGTGAATTCCAGTATTCTCATTTCGAAACAAAATCCGCTTTTCTGCCAATTTTCCGTTTTCTCTAGATCCGCTTAAACCACTCTAGTAAAGCCTTTAAAGCCAATGAAACTTTGTGAAAAATATAAATATACTTTTTACTGAATGAACTGTTGCTACACGCGATTTTGTCTGTAAAAACATTCAAAAAATTTAGAATTCATATTTCTTAGGTAATTAAGCAAACAAATGTTAATTTTGTTTAACTATTTTCAAGTATAAGTTATAAGAAAAGTTTTATTGAGTATAAAAAAATATAATAAATAATATTATACGATTGTGAAATCGATTGAATAACAAAAATGTATTTTTAATAAAAAAGAAATTACTGATTCAAATTCCCAAAAAATTATTTTTGTTTAATTTTATTTAAGAAAGGCTATATTATACCACGATTTAATTCACAGTTAATTTCTTCATGCATAAATATTCTATTACAATCGAAACAAAAGAAACAACCTGAACAAGTTAAAAGTAAGTTGTTTCAAAGGCACACTCGCGTCCCGCAGTTACTTACCACAGGTTTAGTAAGAACTTAATGTAATTGAAAGTTATCTGGGAGTGAGTGTCGTAACGAGGTAGGAAAGATGCTTCTCTTCTAGCTACAGGTGAATAATACAGGGCCACAGATAGGCATGGGCGTTATCGTTTTTTTTCGATAACGGTTATGTAACCGATATATAGTTTTCATAACGATATCAAAAACGGTTTTCAGATATCGATATTGATAATACAGTTTACAAACGTTAAATTATTTTTAACGATATAAAATGAAGGCAAATTGACATTAAACGCTGGTTGCGTTTTTTAAAAGTATTATGAATATAAAGTAAATCACCAAGTATACAGAGAGATAAGAGACTTTACGCGACATTTTTAAGAAAAAAATTATGTCTATATACACTAATATATTTAAGCTATACACTAACACTAATTAACTTTAAACTATAAAGAAATTGTTGTTAAAAAAAAGTATATACACACACTGAAATGCACAATTTTTAAGGAAACCTTGTCCGCAATACGTATCGCAAAGGACTAAATACAATACTAAACTATTTCTAAAATATAAAAAATTTGAAAATAAATTTCAAATAAGCATTTGTCACTTAAAAGCAAACGTTTAGAATTTAAAAGTCGAATCCACTCAAGTGTGAAAATAATATGAATATTTTAACCAAATTTCAACCTTATTCCCATTATATAGAAGTTCTTTTTTGTAACGTAAAGTAATAATATCTTATAGATACAAGTTATCGGATATTCGCTTCATTTCTTTTACACTCGTGAGAAACATATAGTTAGAAAGAGAGGTAGTTACTTAGTTCGTGTTATGCTAAGTTTTCGTTTTTACGTTTTCGTTGCGATAGTTGCTGTGTGTGATTTTAATACGCATCTGATAGTTTAGATAAGTTTCTATGATAACGATTTTTTAGAAACAGATATCGATATGGTATGGTTTCGGCATCGTATCGGTTACAAGTTACGTTTTGTTATATCGAACTCATCCCTAGCCACAGAATAAAACAACAAAAAGGTGAAGTCACGTACATGAAAGGAACGAGGAATTTGAAAATTATTTGTGGCTCTTTGATGCTGATGCTCCTAATATTATCTCGCATAGTAGGTACTCGAGTCAATGACGAGTTATTTCGTGTGTTACTCTTTCCCTCGAGCGTAAATCGAACCCACAACCGTCCCGTTTATTTAGTCGCTTTATACGTTATTCTATTGGTTTAATTTAACCTCATAAAATTTAAATCTTCAATTTTTTGATAGTTATACCTATCCATAATTTAATGTTATTCATTAACATTACTTTTTAATAATTCACTCTGTGTGTTTCGAGGCAAAGTGCGGCGTTGAGTTCCGCCACTCAACACGGAATGCCTCCATAATTCAGCGGATAACGGAAAAGAGAGTGTCTTAACATTGGGGTACACCGTGATTAGTATCATATCAAAAATATAAATATGACTTTTAAACGGCCCATAACGATTCTGCTTATTATTTATTAGCCTAGAAAAACAAATGTATTTCCGCTACCTCGTATAAATGTGTTCAACCCACAAAATTCAATCAGTTTCAAGAGGCAGGATATCGTAATGCGCGTGCATAAATAACGTGAGTCAGACCCCATTCCGGCGCTGGCTGCTCCGAGATATATCGCTGGTAAGCTGTGGCAAGGTGCGTTAGTTTGAGATTGATGTTGGAAGGTACATCTGGAAATTATGTATAGATTATATACGATATTATATCAAAACTGTTAAAAAGAGTTAATTAACATTCATGAGAAATTTTATCAAAATCGATTCGCCGCGACAGCTTCATAAATACATTGAAAAATATGGTGGCATCATTACTGGTTTTTCAGTTTCATGCTGATCCCGCATGTAACAGGGTAGGCAGAGGAAACCTAGTGTTGGACACTCTGGTACCACTTTCCATTGAATTCTACAGACATTGCTTGTTGAGTGGCGAAATTCAACACTGCGGTATTGCCAGAGCGAAGAAATGGAAATATTAAATATTGTGTGAGAGGATATCGAATCCACACCACACGCTTGTGCCACAACTGGCTTCAAGGCCTCATCACTTATAATTATTATAAATAATCTATATATAGACTACAATAAGAAATCTAATAGAAAACTACAAGAACCCAACGCCTTGAGCTACAATTTCACTATAAAAGAGCACGTGAAGAGAATCTCGCGTTACTCCAAATTGGACGTAAGGCCAGACAAATGGGGGCTCGAAACAATACACTTAGCTCGTGAGTCGTGATTGAAAAACGACGCTCACTCTTCTTCAACCTTACGAGGATGTGGAAGGTTGACTGATGCACGGGTTTATAAGGTGGTAAATGCAAAATAAACTGGAAAAATATTATTTCTTAATAAATAAGGCAAAGAAAGTCAAAGTAAAAATTATAAAATTAGTGTTTTTGCAATTGCAGTAAAACATGAAAACGGGGAAAACAACTTCTTTAGTTCCTATCTTATGAACTTGTAATTAGAATCTCGTCGTTTTTTGGAGTCGGTCAAAATAATAATAATACAGTTTCGCACTTGCATGGTAGACTGAGGAAGCCTAATGTTAAGATATGGGGATCGAACCCACAGCCTGACGCGTTTACAGGCTCACTCTTGTGTTCACTTAACATTTAGTATCTATTTTACTTTTCGTAAAAAAAATATTTAAACTACAAGCAGATTTTCACTAGTACTACAGATTTTGGATCTCAGCATCCGTCCTGACGTATACCTAAGATGAGGATTAACTGATGTGTGTCAAGTAATCCCCCATACAGACAGGGTCTCACGTCTTGACTGTCTCGTTAATTATGGCTTAAACGCGCAAACAAGCGATGATACACCTACTCTACTTATACGTTCAACGGAAGTGGCTTATTCAATATTTGTTATTTTCTTGTTAGTTATTTTCTTGTAACAGTAATGCCTGTTTTTTTTTTCAGTCACCAATCTATCAAAGTACAAAATTGTTAAAAAAACCACATATATTCGTTTCCGAGTTCCACCATTCAACACTTAATATCTCTCGAAAATTGGGCGGTGCGTGGGGAACGGAGAATTGTAACACTAGGTTCACTTTGCCTTGCCCGCTATACGAGAAGAAATATAAAGTATTTTTTTAACTAAGCTTAGATATGTCTAACAGTTGAAATAAAACTCGAGGAATTTATTAAAGAATTACATATATTATATCAATTATCTTAATTTATGCTAAACAGTATTTGATTGGCCCTAAACATGTTATCCTCCGACTGACTTATAGATAAATATTCGATTTGGTTCTAACTCCGCTCTACGAATAGCGTTCACTTGCAACTCACTTATACTCGTATGCTACACTTGACTATTGGAGCACGTAAACTTTACTGGAATAACGAGGATTGGCACACGTCAGTTTTTAGAGTGATTGCTTAATTTTTGTATAATACATTTATACGTTGGAGATCTACTTTGTCTTGTTACGCCGATAGTGACATTAGTTTCCGATACGTACCTAACACACAATAGAGACAGAGTTTCTGTTCACTCACTATAACTTTTGATGAGATAATTAAGGTAACTTTCTTTTTTTAAGCTTCATGCTGTATCCTGTACCATTTCACATAAACAGCTCTCGAAATTCCCTCGAAACCGTCTCGGAAATTTCTTACTCTACAAAATGCAAAAAATAAAAAAGTAAAAAAAATCAAAAGACACATTATAGGCCATTTCTCCACAATCCTCCTGCACCCGCAGAGAAGACGTACATTACTTAGAAGTATTACGTATTCCGCGCGGTGTGTTGCATCTGGGAATGCTCGCCCACGCCCACACACCACCACCAGCAGCCACCAGCTCCTGCACGCTTTATTGCGTTTCGTGTAAGCGAAAATTTTCAAATATTCAAAAATGAAAATATCACTATGAAATCTTTTAGAGGACGCTACGCGTTTATTGTATAATTTGTTGCTATTTTTTAGATATGTAATATGAATTAGTTCGATTTTTTATATATATATTTATAATACCCTGTCAACCCTGTTTTACCCTGTAAAATTTATTCTTTCAAATTTTGCATGCAAGTGCCGTTAACGAATATAATTTATAAAATATTTTTTCAAGAGAATTAAACCCACAACCATCGCGCTTATCGTGAGACGATATACCACTGGTGTTTATCACCATCTCAAATGGTACTTAATGAATGAAGAGCATACCTACTGATATTTTCCTTTGTCCTTACTGTCTAAATTGTATATGTAATATTAGTTATCGACTCCTTCATATATAAATGTATAATTATTGTTAACAGTCTTTTGTTTTTGAATGTTATCGTTGGATATGTTGTGATAAATGCTTATTTGCTCATACTTATGTTAATTATTAGCAACTACTAACTTATAGGTAATGATAAAATTAATTATAACCACGTATAGAGGGTCAGCAGCGGCGCAGTAAACGTGACAGGTTGTGATTTCACTGGACGAAATGAAATATTTATATTTTCATTTCTTTTCTCTGGTGTCAATTCGCAATCCCACCAGAATTCGACGGAGAGTACAGAGTCTTAACATTATGCTCCCTCTGCCTACTCATCAACATGCGGGATACAGAGGGTCGATAAGAAATTAGTCAGATATAGTTGTTCTCAGATTAGGTTCTTTTTTTAGTGTCAATTATATAATATGAAACATTCATAGCGCGGTAGCATGACTTATTTAGTAGTAAATTATCTAAAAACGTTTATTATTGTTTGTTTTATGAGTGGTGGTTGAACGCCACGCTTTGCCTCGGCTATTACGAAATTTCATTTAGTCGAGTGGAAATCGAACTCACAACCTGTCACGTTTCAGTCACACGCCCCCTCTTGTGTGGCCCCCGAAAGGCCTCAATTATTGTTCATTTGAAGCACACGAGGCCAAGTAATTTCCATCTAAGAATAAAAACAGACCAAGGGACGCCCTAATCAATTTCAATAATATTTATTACGGGGATTATGATAAAATCGGGTAGACGATAACGGGCGAAAAACAGCGGATTGTGCATTAAATTGAATAATTTTAGGAACGAGGGCTCAGGCAAATGAGATTGTGGATAGCGGGATGTGAGCGTTTGAAAAAATACCCTCGACTAATGAGATATTGGGGGAGGACCTGTGAATTTTATGGGGAATTTTATAAAAAAAAAGTAATGTATTATTTGGCAATTACATTTTTAGAAGAAGGTTAATAATAAAAACAATCTTAAAAATATATAAATATTAAGAATAATCTCTAAATAATATTTTATAGCATCTCGCTTTATATCCATCTGAGTAGCCTGAACGATCGGAGCGCCAAAAACGACGGTAGTAGTGAAATTAGTCGAGTGAACAATGCCGGTACTCAGTAAGCATTAACTATACGTGATTGTTGTGGGTTCGAATACCATTCTGTAGATTTTTTATTTAAACTAAAACCATTTACAGCCTGCAGCTTCATTTGTGTGGTATAAATCGAATATCGAGAAAGCCCCTCTTAGTGCTTACTTATAATCTATCAGTCTCTGTAATATTTATAAGAGTACTAAAGCGTAGGTAAAGTACAGCGTTGAGTATCAGTTAAGGTCTCAATTTTACATTTACTCTATAACCCTGCTATGAACAAATAAACAACTATACCTGTTTTGCTTTTGTTATTAGGTAAAAATATAGACAGTAAACATTCTAGGAAATCATATTTGAACTAACAACCATTGTTTTTAACATCCGTCTGTACTAGAAGGTTATAAATAAAAGCCGAAAATATATTTTATTTATCAACAAAAATCGGTTATTTTTGAAGTGAGTATTCGCGACATTAACCACGGTTAGCGTAAACTTTGACGCGTCATTACCTCGTGCCCTACTATGTGTCAAATACATTGAGGAAATTATTATAATAATATATTCGTTTTATATATTACATATACCTATGTTTTACGATTCGACTTTCTAAAAAACTTTGTTATTGCATACAAACTACTTGGTGCAGAGAGTTAACAAATATAAGCTTTAGTAAATATAATCCAATTCTATATACTTCCATTTCTTTCCTCTGGCAACAACAATAAAACGCGGCGTTAAGTTTCGCCAAAATATAGCAGTGTGTGGAAAAGAAAGTGTCTTAACGTTTGATTCTCTGTCATATGCGGGCTACCGCATGAAGCTATGATTATTTTCAAAATTATTAAATAATAAAGAAACAATTAATGTCGAGGCAAAGCGCGGCGTTGAGTTCTGCCACTCAACACGCAATGCTTCCATGAGTATCTTAACACTAAGTTTCCTCTGCCTACCCTGCTGTGTCGGGATACAGCGTGAAGCTGTAAAAAAATAAAGAAATAAAAAAAAACTAGAAATAATACAAACATCGAGAAGCCGTAGTAAGTTTCAGGATCCACATAATTATGTAGTAACCGTCCTAAAGAGTCTTTGTCATGTAAACGAAGCTTTACGACTGTAACGCGAGTTGTCGCTCCATTTGGGGGTCAAACGTTTTTTTAATTGTTTTAATAATTAGGAAGAGCTTTTAACGTTTCATTATATCTATTATGTGAGTTTAAGTTGCTTTGGAACGGTTATGTGCTCTTTTAATGTTATTTTAAACGGTTATTTTCTTTTTAAATATACTCTTCCCCTATTCTCATTGGTGGCCCGTGCTCACTCCAAAAATTTTACTAACAAATAACAGTCTTAAAAATAAATTCAATAATAAATAATAAAATAATTACTTTTTTTAGAAAACATAAAAATAGAGGCCGTCGTGGTGCAGGGACATAAATAAGGATGTGACTCTAAGGCGACAGTTGTAGGTTCGATCCCCACTCGAGGAAACGTAATTTAAATTTATATGTCCATTTCTTCGCTCTGGTATCGAAGCAAAAGCTCGACGCTGAATTCCGCCACCCAGCGCGCAAATCCTTCAGAATTCGGTGGAAAGTGGGGAACGGAGAGTCTTAATCACTATGATCCCTCTGCCTATCAGTACAGCGGGCTGTGTGCGGGATACAGCGTAAAACTGATATAAAAATTTGGACGTAGCTGGATTGAGCGGATTCAAATTTTTACACGTTTTTTATAAAAATATTTTACACAATACCTCCAGAATTCGGCGGAAAGTGGACAACGGAAGTGTCTTAATGGCAGCGAAAGGTCTTACTATAAGGTTCCCAGATTTCGTCTACCTATCCTGGTATGTGAGGGATACAGCGTGAAGCTATAAAAAAATAAAAAAAAGATACATTATACTAACCAATTATTCCAACCAATATTATATAGTATATCAACCTGATTACTAACACTGACCTTAAAACAGGTTCTCAATAAACCTTCAAGTATAAAATTACTAAATCATGTAAATAATTTATTACATAATTGCAAGTAGCATATATTTAAGTTTAACTACACGCTACGGTATGAGTCTTATACTGTCGTGGCGCAGTAGGTCGATTGAGTATAACCGCGATGGTTGCAGGTTCCCTTCACTCAGAGGAACCATTATATTTAAATAACTTTTAAATCTCAGCTCTAGATGAAACACTAGTATTAGGCTAGTTCCGCCAACCAAAAGAGAAGAGAAAAACGGAATGCGTTGAGTTGAAACACTGAGTTCCCTCTACATGCTACCTGTTGAGGTGGAAAATATAAAACTGCCTTTTAAATTCCTTAAGGGGCAGTTAAGAAAGTCTAGCTGACGAATGATGTAAAATGATTAAATCGGTATTCAGCAATTCGAATTTCACATTAAAAAATATGTTGAACTAATACAAATGTTAATTATTATGTTTAACAGAACTATTAATGTGTTTGAATTGAAAAGGAAACAAGAAACTCGTCAAAATTATGTAGAAATTATGTAAATTTTAAGTAGGGAGAAATTAAATTATAGTCTTCTTTTATCATATCAGCTGCTTTCTCACCAATCATGATGGTGGGTATATTGGGGTTGCCACTCGTTGTCCTCGGCATAATCGATGCATCGACTATTCTGAGGCCTTTTATGTTATGTACACGTAATCTCTCATCTACTACCCCATTGGGACCCATAGCACACGTACCCACGGGATGTAAAAGCGAAGTCACCGTGTTCTTTACGTAACAGCGCCAATATTCATCTGAGCCAAAGAGCAAACCTCCGCATCCTTTAATATTAAGACTAACCACCTCAGCACCCACATTTCTATAATGTGTCGTCCAAAGTACATTTAGCATATATTTAATCCCTTCAGTAAGGACAGTGATATCCTGCTTGTTTCGAAAATATCCCAATTCTATGATGGGTTGGTCAAAAGGATTGGTACTTTTTATTGTAACCCGCCCTCGTGATAAAGGATGAAGAAGAACAAGGCTTGTTGCATCAATTTCACGATATATATTCGCTTTGCTAAAAGAAAAGCATAAGTCTCTATCAAAGTTGGTAATACTTTGACAGCCATATAGTATAGCAGGAGAGGCAGTAGCACCTATTCGTATATTAGTAATTTGTATATTTGGTTTTGATCCGTAACAAACGTCACAAGAAGTATTTACTCTTATCAAGCCAGATTGTATTGGTGTAGGATACGCGCTCAATTCAGTTGGCGCTAATAAATTTTGAATAGCTGTTTGAAACCCTTTTTCCCCCTTAATATATAATAAAACAACACTATGGTCTTGTAGGTTCTGGCCTACAGGAAGATCAGCTATCACGTTTATGTAATGTTCGCCCAAAATTTCTTGAGGCCCCACTCCTGACAACATTAAAAGTTTTGGCGAATCAATACTTCCTGCAGATAGAATAACTTCTTTGTTGGCGTATACGTCAATCATTTTACCAGACTTAAGGGAAACTTTGACACCGTACGCTCGTTTTGAAAGTGGATCAATTAATATTTTCGTTACTCGTGCATATTT